>LPNX010085252.1:0-96141 GCA_001517045.1 Pseudotsuga menziesii | reverse complement strand
CTTTGTGCGCTAGTTGGCCTTTGGGATCGTGGTTACTTGAGTATATTTATGCTCTCTTGAGTTTGGGTCCTTTTATTTTCGGCATTCCTGGTATCCTATCACCCGTTTTGGTCCTAGTATGGACCTTGGTGTTAGACTTGGGGGCATCACAGCCCCTTACCGTGCTCATAGATTTGGGGATGGTCATCTTCCATCCTCTACTCCATTTATGGAGGATTTTTTTCCCTTCGCTCGGTCTTTACACTAGTGGTCACCCTCATGGGGGTGGTAGTGGATGCGTGAACGTTGGGTATACACCTTACTTTCCTTTTTATGTCCCATCGTTCACTGCATTGTTTCCTTTGGGTGCGTTTGTCATGATCATTCCTCCCTATTCCTTATAGTTTGGATTCTTTATTGACTATTTTGGGTTGTTTTGGACTAATATGGTTGTCATGTAGGGTCCAAATTTTGTACACTCTCTTTGAGGTTTCAACCCGTTCGTGTCTATCACAGGTATTATGTCTGAACTGGCATATAGGTTAGGATTTCACATCCACTTGCACTTATGCATTACCTTATGACTGTTCCATCTTAACCTTAGGTGCGAACCCATTCCATGGTATCACGAAACCTTCATGATGCTGTTAGAAGTGGTACTATGTGAATGGTAGAGCTTTCCTATACATGGGTGCCCTAGTTAGCTCCCCTTTGCAGTTGGTGCCCATGCTGTGAGTCCTCTCTTAGGTCTGGGAGTCCATTGGATAGTACTGCCATGGAATTTTGCAAGAGCCTCATACTCCTCTTGATCTTATGCTAGCCTGTTTCCCTCCAGACTCCCCCTATGTCAAGTTGTGAATGCATTATCATGAGCTTTTCCTGCCTTATTGAGCTTTATGCTGGCTCCCCTGAAATTGCGTTTCAGCCATATAGCCCGAGCTTGTCTCATGTCTAGCCATGCAGAGCCATTTTTTATATCCTTCGCAGCTTGATTTCCCTTTTTACTGGGAGTGGATTTTCCCCCGAGTGTCGATATCCTACACATGTATCCTTGCATTGAGCATAGGTATGTTCCACTACTTGGAACTAGTTTGTTTGCCCTTATGACACTTGTCTCCTCCTAGTTTGTAACTATAAAGCTAGTTTATTCTTTTTTCAAGCTTTTCAAATAACTGAAAAAGTCCAAAAAAATAAAAAAACCAAAAATCCGGACATGGAAAGATGTTATCTTTGGCAGCTGTCGAGTCGTGTCACCTTCGAACAGAGCACTATATATCACATCCATTGGTTGGGTTATAGTTTGACTTAGGATCTATACTCATTTATCTGAGTTTATCTCCACCGATTGGTTAAGCTTCCAGTCCCTATGGAGCCTTTGTTGATGCCTCCTGTGTCACAGATATGTCCCAGTTTGTATATTGAGTCTATGCTACCTTCATTCAGTCACCATACGTCGTTATGCTCATGTTCAAAGGAAGTTGAAACCTGTGTCGGCCATTCCTCAGTTATCTTGACTTTGCATGTCGGCCATTCCCGGTACAGTTACTGGTTCATGCACCTTGTGATCGAGTCCTTCCACATTAGACAGCTTTGCTAAGTACCTCGTGTTGGATGATGGGGGATGCCTTAATTCCCTCCTTCCAGTGGATTTCATCCCATCGACTTTAGATCATTTATTCTGGGATTGGAATCTAGAGTCCTTTTGAGTGCCTTGAGACTTGCAGTCATCAGTGGCAGGTTCTCTCGCCATCGATATTTTCTTGGGAATACATCAATTTCCCCTGATCGATGGATTCTCTCAAGTGTTTGACCTCAACACATCTATTCACACTTGTTAGTTTGCACTCTAGTACCTTTATTCCCATTATCATTATCGGTGGGAAATCTCGCGTCTGTTAACGGTATACATCAATGACCGGTAATCAGACGATGGAATACTATGTTCGACCTCGACACCTCTATTCGCATAGTAGGACATGTACTCGTAGCGGTTTATGTAGAAGACCTTCTAGACTGGTGGCATCTATTATATGCTACCTCCTTGATCGTGCCAGTGTTCATGAGATTTCAACTCTCGTGACTTGATTCCAGTGTATGTCAGACATTTCCAGCCACTATGGAGATCTTCATCTATTGTATATCTTCAGCCATTTTGGAGATCATGGTCCTTTGTATATATTCATCATGGAGATTCTGATCTATGTATATTGTACGTGGTGATGACCACATATGTGATATCATGTATTATGCCTATTCATGGCCATTGTACTCTTATGTATCCAGGACCGCTATATGTACTTGCAATTATATGCAGAGTTGTATCATTGTACTATGCTGATTAGGTGGCTGGTCTTCCATTTGGGATCCTTCATCACTCCACTTTTGGGATGGAATTATAATGTATTTTGGCCATCGTATGACCCCTCTGACCTCACACATTAGGGGGCATCTGTTATAGCGGATTTCACCACTCTAGGTGAATCACACTTTGTATGGCCTTCCCCTGTCCCGCTGCAGACTCTTTAGACCCCATGGACCATATTTTATCCTTTGATGTTTCCTTGATCATCCCTAAAACTATATAAAAAATGATATACACGTATTTTTACCCGATAACCGCGTACATACGCAGGTTTGACCCCTATAACTGCGTACATCGGGATGTGTACATAGTCCAAATCCTTTTGGAGTTTTCCTTGACATGGATCCAACTCATTCGACTCCTAGACTTCCATATGCCTTAAGATCCCTCGGATTCGACCCTTCATTATCCCTTGTGAAGTTATATAAGGAACCCCTTGGTACATTGAAGGCATATAGAGAGATTGAAAGCAACGAAACTATAGTCCATTGTTGCCAGAATTTATGCTTGAGTCTGCATCCCTTTTTCCCTTTGGAGCACTGTTGTGTTCTTCCCAATCTTTCCCTTTGCTAGTGAGCTTGCTATCGTGAGATGGAGGATTGAGGTGGTGGAGGCCCAAGTGGGGGATTTAGTTTCTTCGGTTCGTAGACGTGCCGTCAGAAATTGTATCTATCTTGTAATCTCTGATTTATATTAATAAGAACTATCTTTTCCTGTCCAATGATGTGTATTTGATTGAATAATGTATCCATTGGAATATGTCAAATGCTTTTACATTATTGATTATATATGCTAGAATAGATCTAACACCATGATATATAGTATGCTTGTATTGTTTACTTGTTGTTGAGGAAGTATTATATCAATTCAAGCTAAAGATTGGAAAGCTCAACGGGGATCTACTTCAATCATCTAGAATAAGGTATGAGGTCTGATCCTTTAGTGTTAGACATTTTATTTCTATTGCATATTGGGAAAGATTGATTTCTGGAGTCAAAGCTGTCTGTTGTGGTACCCCAATCCATAGTAATTTCTCTCCGTAACACCATAGAGTAAATTCTTGAACACTCCATCCTCAAATTTGATGGAACCTTTCCCGACAACCAGTGTTTGTGAGTCATATCATATGTGGATTCGTGGTCCTCTAGAGAGATCCCAAGAAGAGAATTATTCTTTGGAGGAAACCATGTGGTTGGATGCTCCTGAATCAATGAGAAAATCTTGTTCTTGAGAAAATCCTCCTTCAAAACATGGAATATCTCATGATCTTCAGTCTTGTTTCCAGCATCACACTTCTTTGCACCTTCAGGAAGGGAAATATTGTTTTGCTCGAGGATCCTAGACATTTGGTTTATGGTTTTATTCATACAGATTCTATGGATGATTTCCTCTCTTGCAGTAAGAGCACTTGGCCTTGTCAAACTTCTTGTGCTTGTCCTTCTTGGAACTTGAGGCTCCTTCTGAAGGATTCTTCTTATCCTTAGGCTTGAAATTCATGTTCTTCTTTTCCTTTTTTATTCCCCTTTGCTTGCACATTCTTACTCTCCCCTGCTAAGAGAGCTTGATTCTTGGAGGCTTTGAGATCTCCCATATGTATCAGCTTGTCTTGTTCATGAATAAGAGATTATGTGAAGTCATCAAGGGATGGAATTTGCCAATTAGAAGTTGTTAGTCTCTCGGAGTGAAAGGTGGATACAAATGAGCCAAGTTTGATTAGAATTGAGAACACCAATTACTCATCCTTCTTGTCAATCCCAAACTGCTTACACCGCATGACAAGTTATTTGAATTTTGAGAAGAATTGATGGATGGTTTTGAAGTTATTTGGATGTATAAAAATCAACTCATTCTCCAGAATATGGCCTCTCACCTCATCCTTCTTTCCAAACAAGAATTCTATCTTCTCCCATACTTCCTTTGAATTTTTCAATCCATCAATATGGAAGAGTAACTCCTTGGAGATATGAATGCACATGAAGCCAAATTCTTCATCTATCTTTTTCAAATCATATTCAACTTCTCAAGAGGATGCTAGGGTTCGACCTCCCTTCCCATGGTAACCATGTACATACATTTGTTGTGAAACACTATATTCATATAATCCCTCCAATCAATATAGTTGAAGGGTGTGATTATCTTGGGTGTCAAGGATGCTGAATATTCCATCTTGCATCTTCAAGGAGCAACACAATTCTTCAAAATTATTCAATTTACCTACACAAACACTTTAGTTCAAATTTGAACCAATTAAATCACTCTCCACTTTGACATGTTCACTTTCTCTGGGTGCATCACACCTAGATAGACTTCTCTGTAGGGAAACTTTTAGGGGAGAAATTTATCCCAAGGGCGAAATTATAGGGGTCACAAAAAATTCTTGGGAGAATTTTTAATATAAAATGGTTTTTTTTAAGTTAATAAATTAGTCCCATATTTATTAAACCCATAATGGTGTGAAATAAATTAGCCAACACATGGATTTAAGGAAAAATGAATTTACCATATGAAATATAGCTAAAATGGTGAATTCTCCCGTGTATTTCCTGTAATGGATGGGAAGAGAGGTCATTTCTTCTATTTTTTTTTCATAGAGGCATTTAGCACTTAGTTCATCTAGTTTGTTTATTTGTAGAGGTGATTAGCAGTTACATCGCGCCATATTTGTGGACCTTAGGAAAAAATGCAATTAGATCACCCTAGATTTATGGACGGTAGGGAAAAGCACAGTTAGTTGGCCCTCGTATTGAGGTAGATATGGACTAGAGCGATTTTGATCTCCAATTTTCATGGTAAATAAGAAAATCAGGTATTTTGGACCTCCATATTTCATGGTATATACAAAATTCAGCGGTTTCATCTCCTAGGTGAAGAATTCAGCGATTTTTGACCTCCATATTTCATGCTAAAAAAGAAATTCGTCGATTTTAGCTCCTTGGTGAAGAATTTTTTATTCGAAATTGGTCCACATGTAGAAAAAAGTGGAGTGATATAGTAAAATGGGGACACTTGTTTCCTATATTATGCTACAACAGTCATCAATTTAACCCGTAGAAACCCACATGAAGAACCATCGTATCTTTGCATGAATCTTGACAGTGGCTGAGAGGCTGAGTGGAGAATCTCATCATTTGTTCAAAGATTCTTGGGGTCTACATTCTTTATAGAGGAAAATATCTACATTTGTTCAAAGTTCGTTGGCGTCTCCAGTTTTTACAAAGGTTAGTACAAAATTTAAACAAGTTTCATGGTTGATACTAAATGCTAGCAATTCCACACCGAGGCGAGTAATTGATATGTCTATTCCTTTAGCACTGTAGGTATTTTTATCTCTTTTTCTTGTGCTCAAATAGAGTTACATTGACATATTTTTTATTGGGTCTAGAGCATATGAAATTTCAAGACATGGTACAAAACTTCCCAATCTCCTTTGAAACTATCAGAACAACATCATAATCATTTGAAAAGACTGCCCAGACTTCCAAATTATTGCTTCTAGACATGATATTTGAGATTGTTCATTCCTTTTTACTTGGCCAAACTAATCAGTAACATGGATCCATTGATGTTTCACCAACAGGTCCATACCAGCATGTGTTATTAGGTCACTTATAGTTTCATTTACCAATGGAACGACTATTTCAAAACTTTCATAACATTGGCATGCCAAAATAAACCAAGAAATACCTTTTATGTACAAATATGTCCTCGAATCTAACCCAAAATTTCCCTTTAGATCTTGTTACACCTTATATTGTGAGGAAAAGTTCCCAAAACTTCATATTGCTACTCTTGTCCATATTCACACCCAAAACTGCCTAAAGGCATGTTCTCCATTGTAGGAGGACATGGACAGTCCTTAACTGTGCCCATAACTGAAAATGAATACTTATAGGCCCTACATTTAGGAGAAGGTGACATTTACTTCCCTTTTCACCAATGAACCTTGTCTAGAATGTCTCTTTCTACCTAGGCTAGCTCATAATTCCCAACTGAACACCCGATGCAAATAGGGGGATAACACATATCAAAATAAGAGATCAAATCAGTGATAGATTCCTTTCATAACTAAAAAAGTCCGTGTCCCAATGGTTGCATAGTAAAATGTATTTGGGTTCTTATATTATTTAATGAAGGAATATAAATTGAGTGATGAAATAATTCTATTCTTTCTGGTTAAAAATATCCACGATGTGATTAGGGTGGTTCATGACGATTCACCTTCAATAAAAAGAAAAAAATGTCCTCTATGGTTCTCTATCTATATTTTTCTAAAGGATATGGTAAGGTAAGTTGGAAGTATCTGAGGTTAATGATAATCTGATTGGGATGAATCTAGAGTTAGTAAATTGGATAACAGGATGTCTTCCTTAAGTTTTCTCTCTCTTCTTATAATTGGGTCAACCTCCTTCTACTGGGAATTAAGACATGGTTTCCCTATGTCAAATTTTCTATTTTTGTCCTTTATATCTTACTACTAATTATGATATTAATAATGGGCACACATCTCCCTTTGTTGATCATGTGGGTCTAAATAAAACTTATAAGAATGTACCCTCAACTTTTGATGAAAAAAATGAAGTATGATATTGAGTATTTTATGGAAGCTTATAACACTTGTTAATGCATTAAGGTGGAAATTGTTCCTTATCTTGTTATTTTCCATCCTAATTCCATCCCTAACTATAAGTGGGAAACAATATCCATGGAATTCATCACTTGTATATTTCTCTTTGAAGGTAAGTATTCTATCATCTTGGTAGTTCATCATTTAAATGAGTATAATCATTGAGTTTATTTGACTAACAATTTATGAATTATAGGATTATTGAAGAATGAATGTTATATCTATAGATTATCCCATTTCATAACTAATGTTAGAGCTCTCAATATTTCCAATCACCTATGGAAATAACTTTTCAACTACCATAGATATCTTTTAATATGATTACTTCATCTCCCCCTGAAGAATATGGGAAATAAAGGCAATTAATAAGTGATTCTAGGGATATCTTCATATGCATATATGTAATAAGTAGGGTAAATTGAAAAGGTGATTGCATCAAGTTTAAAATACTACTATAATGAAACTACTTACCTCTCTTCCACAAAACATGACCTCCTTAATTTGGTGGTTTCCACATGTAGCCGAGTGACTGCAAACCGCTAACAAGAGGAAGTAGGGGGGACTTAGATTTTACAAGGGAGGAGGTTTAGAAAAGCCATAGACACCAAACATTATAGGAGGGGAATGAGTCATGGTTAATCAAATTCATTGGAATGATGAAGGAAGTTCCATTGGTAGTATGTTTACAGCCCAAGTTGTCTTCAATACCATGTACGATTAAGCATAGTAAGGAATTATATGGATATGAATTAATTGTACCAAAGAAATATTGGAGGCCTTTCTTTGTACTAGGCAAGGGGAGTTTAGCAATGGCTGCAACTCTTTCTGGATCTATTTTGACACCTTCTTTACAAATTATGTGACCTAGTAATTTCCCTTCAGTAACCCCAAAAAATGACTTAGCTCGATTTAACGAGATCCCAAATTCTCTGCATCTTTCAAAAACCTGTTTTAAATGTCCTATGTGAGTTTTCCCATCCTTATAAAAAACCGTTAGATCATCCTGGTAAATTTCAATAATTTTCCCAATTAAACCTCTGAAAGCATAATCCATAGCTCTTTGAAATGTAGCTCCAGCATTAGATAAACCAAAAGGCATCCTGATATATTCAAATGTTCCCCATGGAGTAGTAAATGTTGTTTTATGCCTATCTTCTTATTTAACTCTGACTTGGTTATAACCAGAAAAACCATCAAGCATTGAAATCAGACCAGATCCTATTACTCTTTGCAATAAAGTTTCCATTTTAGGGAGGGGATAATTCAACCATCCCCAAAGTACCTTGTTGCGGAATTAGATAAAATGGGTAAAAACAAAATCCTTTTTATTTTAGTAAAGCTTTAAACCATCCAAGTATTGTGCTTCTGAATTAGATGTCACCAATAAACATTTATACTGCATTCATACTAACATCATCATGTAAAAATAAACATGCACAACATAAACACACAAAAGACGAGACAACCATATACATGGTTCACCTTCTTCATGAGGTTACGTCCACCAAGATTTTGTTATTCGTTTTTATTAATTATTCCATAACAAGGATACAATGATGCAGCTTATTTGTTACAATTCGTTTCAGCCTCGGCTCTGCACAATCAATTATCTCGAGGCTCTGCATGATCAGTTAGCTTACAATCGATACCGGTTCTATGAGCTCATGGTCAAAACACCCTGAGTTAGTATAGAAGAAAACTTAAGCCCTATAACAGCATGCGACTGTTGTCCTTGATTCCTTCTAGATCTTATGTATTCCATACAGTAATTATTTTACAGATCGATGGCAATCATAGGGAACGACATGAATACTGAAAATCACAGATACATAAATATATATTTAAATCTCACAAATCAAACTATCACTCAACCATAGATCCTTCTATTCACTAAAATTGTGGTTATAAAATAAAAATAGAGTTGCCAAGCATAAAAACAGCTATCAAACTCCAGATCAATTTTTGCAGAGATCATATAAGGAAAATATTCAAAATTCAGATTGTTTTGTAGAGATTTCATAGAGAAAAACAATTCAAACTTCAAATTGTTATGCAGAGATTTCATAGTGAAATAGCTTTCAAACTTTCGATCAATTTCTGCAGAGATTTCATAGAGAAATAGCATTCAGATTCCAGCAAGATTTCATACAGAAAAAACTGTCAAACCTCAGATCATTTAGTAGAGATACAAATAACAAATCAAACTTTCAATCTCTAGATCGATTTTGTAGAGGATTGACAAAAATAACGTTCAAATCAAATCAATTTTGCAGAGAATTGACAAAGAATAACCTTCAAACCCAAATCGATTTTTGCAGAGAAATGACAGAATAACATTCAAACCTAAATCGATTTTGCAGATAATTGACAAAGAATAACCTTCAAACCCAAATCGATTTTTGCAGAGAATTGACAGAATAACATTCATAGAGATTTCGTAGAGAAAACAATTCAAACTTCATATCGATTTCAACTTAATTTTGATTTCAAACTTCATAATGATTTCAAACTTTCATATCGATTTCAAACTTCACATCGATTTCAAACCCAAATCGATTTTTGCAAAGAATTTCATAGAATAACATTCATATAGATTTCAACTTCAGATCGATTTTGTAGAGGTTTGACAAAAATAACATTCAAAGAGATTTCATAGAGAAAAACAATTCAAACTTCATATCAATTTCAACTTCATATCGATTTCAAACTTCATATCGATTTCAAACCCAAATCGATTTTTGCAGAGAATTTGACAGAATAACATTCATAGAGATTTCAACTTCAGATCGATTTTGCAGAGGTTTGACAAAAATAACATTCAAACCCAAAATCAATTTTTTTTGCAAAGAATTGACATAATAACATTCATAGAGATTTCATAGAGAAAAAAAATTCAAACTTGATATCGATTTCAACTTCATATTGATTTCAAACTTCATATCGATTTCAAACATTCATATTGATTTCAAACTTCATATCGATTTCAAACCCAAATAGATTTTTGCAAAGAATTTAATAAAGGATGAAAACAAGCCTCTAGATCAATTTCCATTCTAGAAATCGTTGTACTAAAGACATAGAGTTCAAAAGGAATAAAACAAGCCTCTAGAAAAACTAAACCCAGATCGAAATCATCTATGCAATCGTGGCACACAAACAGAGATTTATAAGGAACAAAAACTCCAGATCGAAATCTCATAAACTATGGGCATGACGAGAAATGGAGTTTGCCAGGCACAAATTCAAAGTGTTTCTTATCGACCAGATAGAGATCGTGGGAATGTATACAAACTGAACTCAAACAAAATCATGAACGCAAATTATCATTGATAGCTAGATCTAAATCGTGGCACAGACAAGGGTTTTTAACAAGATCAAACTCCAAACAACAAAAGAACCCATATCGACTTTCGATCTGAAATCGTAGCATGATAGAAAGAGACTAAATAAAGCACATTATTCCAACCATCACCAGATCGATATCATGCAATTACCAGAGTGATTTTGCAGAATAACAAAGCATTTACAGCACAAAATGGGGATCAGTTCGATATCATAGCACAATATAAAAATCAACAAGCACAAAACCAAGCTATCACCCATTCCATGCTAACCCATCCTGAAAAACACACACACACACACACACACACACATATATATATATATATATATATATATATCACGTCATTCTCTCCATAGGTAGATGCATAACCTAAGACGCAACATTGGACTCTTGCCTAGAGAACTTTCCCCAAAATGGATTTCCTTTTCTCTTCTTTTCCCCTCCTTCACCGACTTTCTTCTCTTACTTATATCATAAAAGAAAATAGGCATGCCTTGGCTCCCGCAGGAATTGGTTGCAAGGTCCTAAAACCTAGGCTTGGAAAATGGGGAAACAAATCCCACACAATGCACTGTTCTGATTTTTTTTTTATGTCAGGGAGGGAGCGACACGTACTCATCCACCTCTGGATGAAATCAATGATACCATTGACCATTCCCCAAAATGAAAAAAAAAGGTATTCATTTCCTTTTTAATAATATCACTCACCATTAAAACAAATTTCATTTCCCTCTATAAGTATTCAAAGGAAATATTTAGTAAACCTCCATAATTTAGTATAAGATTCCCTTAGATAATTTTATTGCACCTATATATTTAATATGATTCTTATTTTCATTCTAACATTATTAATGAAGATACGCTTATGATGAAGCTCACACTAGTAATTTGGTGTACTTTAAGTACTAATACTTATTGGTACATTAAGTAAAATGGACCTGCTTAATCATTTCTTATATTCATATTAAGAAGGCAGAATGTTGATGATTCTTATACTCCAAACCTTCTGAACATGTTTCTCATTTTGTTACCAACGTATGGTGCCTTTTACTAGGCTTTGCATTTTCGGATGGGGGTCGTGAGGGGACATTACATTCTCCCCCCCTTAGAGTTAACACCGTCCTCGGTGTTACCTGTTTTTCTAGCCTCATCTCCATTCTGTCTTTGGTTCTCATTGCTTGCTTTTATACTTCCTCATCCCTATGATTAATGGGATTGGGTCCTCATCCTGCATTTATAATCATACATATGCATATATACTATCACTGACATTGAAACAATGTATAACTCAGAAATCCATCACTATACAATTTCCATAATCCACAGTGGTTCCAATATACATGTCAGTTCTATTTGCCAAAAAAAATAGACATATTACCTCATAGGTACAAGTTTACCTGTAATGTACATACCTCTTCCCAGCATTATTCTTTCCTCTGGATGTCTTCCATCCCAGCACTCCAAGTGCTAGCAGCACTCTTAGTACCAATACAAGCCACCCAACACAAGGACGATACCCTTCCTTAGGCATATCTACTTCTTGTGCTATTCAGGGCACTTCGCCACTATTCTTTTCTCTGGATGTCCTCCATCCCAGCACTCCAAGTGCTAACAGTACTCGAAGTACTGATTCAAGATACCCAACACAAGGACGATACCCTTGTATCTCCTTCTTGTGCTATTCAGGGTGCTTCACCAAGCTTAGGCACCTCTGTTCTCCCACACCACCACAACACCTAGAGGTTATTCTCTTCACAGAGCCCCCACTCTTGTGACAGTCCTCCTAATGTGTGCAGAACGAGTCTTAACCAAAACGTCTTACATCTAGGTGTCCCCAGAATGCATAATGGTCCCTAGGTGGCCCAGGGGAAAATAGGTAGCTTTCATCCACTACCTTCATCACCACTTCCTCGTGGTGACAACTTTATGCACATGAGATCCTTCTCATATCTTCTTAACTCATTACAGTCCTAGAGTTTTATCCTTCCTCATGGCCACAATTTTCCCATGCTTGCAATCACTCCATAGGTGGTCAGTTTATCATATTAAAGACATCAAACTTTTTATCATAAGTCTTGTCTTACTTCATTTCTCATTCATCAGATAAGATCCTTTATACTAGCATACTCTTTCTACCATTAAGGCATTTATTGATTTTCAACGCATTTTATTACTCACTTCAGCTACACTGTAGCCCAAGTTAGTAAGTACATCCAATTTCATGAATTTAAAGATTTGTTGTTGTACCTTTGTGAGTACGTAAGGAAGATAAATAGTCTCTATGTGCATAGCCTGATTCCTAGGCTTTACTTACACGCCAGTTATTACAATAGTTGAAAAATTACATCTAACTTGAATCTCTCCACCACAACCTTTCATTCTGGTTCTGCACTCACTTAGCATTCATTTAGTAGCTAATGAAATATAATTAGAACTTCTTATAAGTAATACACATTCTAATTTATAATAGTTCACAAGATAACATATTTAGAAACCAATTAGTATGCACTTATATCATCATTCACCATTATTTCAAGAGCTATTAATTTACGACAAGATGATAGCAATTACATGACAACACCTAACTCTACCTCAGGTTTATGTCCATTTATGACTCAAGTCATATGCTATTGATGTGCACACATGTAGGAGGAGCTTCAAGGTTCTGGTTCAGCAAATTTCCTCACATTTTCTTCATGGAACCACCTTTGAGAACTGACAATTGTTTGACCTATCGAGTAGGCCCAGCCATCACAATTGTCTTTAGCGACCAGCAATTTATTAATAAAACGTTAGCGTTTATGCATTTTAACACTCTCTAACATCCATTTGACACAATGTACACATTTTTTTTTCTCATTCAGATGTGGTGCAGAAGACAAGTTAAGCTAATACCAAACAACATCTTTAAAAGAAGTGAAGCAACAATAATTTTTAACAAACAAGCATTAAAGCATTTCCTTAATATGCAACTAGTGGGGATTTAACTGAATCCCTTTGTTTGTAGGAGAATTAATGTTAATACACCACTTGAATACCATTCTACTATTCCGAGAATCTGAAGTGACTTTTCTTTGTACTATTGTCACACATTTTACTTTACAGTTTGGGTGCTAGACCTTGAACTTGAAACAACACCTATTACTCTTTGCTAGGCCACAGTCGGTGTTGCTTAAGAACAATGCCCATAAGGAAACATAATGCATTTAGACTCCCAAAACCTATTAGAGGACCTACTATAAGGTGTTCAAAGTGGCATCCTAAAGTGATGTAAGACACAAGTTTAACTTGCCTTAGAAATTCCAGGTACTGTTGCCAGCCCTATTAAGAGCCTAAAAACTTTTTTAAAGGTGCATTATTAATCAGTCTAGTTAATTATGCTCCTATACTACCTTTTATACTTCTGTGTATTGCTTGGAAGAAATACAAGTGAATGCCATTGCATAACACCACTTGACATTTGATCCTATGCCTCGTATATTCAACATGCCAATACTCATTTCCACTCATGTTTTGAGGCAGAGAAGCAAAGTTACCATTATTAAAGACCATGATAGCTGAAATTAAAATGTCGTGTGAAAATTCAAACCTAATCGCATGAAGTTTTACTTAATATCACATATTTAGTTCTCCTAAACTGCTTTAACAGATGGCAAATCTGACAACAGCTCCTATGATTCTTAATCCACATACATTGTTGCAAAAACTTTCCAATATTTTATTACATTGCCAAATTCAATACCTGACTTTAGCAGAGGGAAAATCAATCTAGAATTTAACAACTTCACTGCAACATGTTGGTTTTAGATACTAGTTATATCGAGATGTAGTCAAGAAGACAACCCCTAAACATGATCTTATTACTTGTCATATATGTTTGTGCCATCTACTTAAATATCCTCAGTAAATATTCCCAGCAGTTTCTTCAACGAAGATTTCCAACTTAGGTGTAATATTGTTAATGGTAGTATAGCAAGTTGTTTTTCAGATTTTTCCAACTCTTCATATAGCTAAATAGAGTGAGGTCTATAGCTCAGTTTAACATTTCCCAGATGAGAACAACTATAGTCATTTCTTTATTCAAGATTCATATAGGCCCAATTCAGTAAGGATTGCATCTCAAAACATTGGATTATACTGCTTAATGTAAGAGGAGCTGGGCAGTATTGTTCTCTTAACTAGTCTTAAGCCAATAACCAGCAATAACATTGAATTAGCTTTTGGGCTAAAGTATTTCTTAGTAATAATACCAGGTCTATCTTTTCATATTTAGATGGTGTCAATTTTGTGTATAATGGATGATTCTTCCTTTATAACATGGTTAATGACCTTAAGATGGAAATTATGTTTGTTCTCAAAAGAAAAGGAAAGAGTAAGCAAGAATTTTTGACGATAAATTCAAACTTACACCTATCACAACTATCCAGAAGAGAGTCCTAAGACTATGAGTAAGATCTTCCAAGTCACTACTCGTAGCACCCTTATCAAATTTAACTAACTTTGAGCATGACTCGCCATAAGAATAGCATTACAGAAAGAAATTATTTTTATAAGAGAAAATAGGTGTAAGGATAGAGACTTCCATTTTTGCCACTAAAATAATTTGGAAAACATTCTAGCTCACTTTAAGAATGTGTCTATATTCCTCCCTTTTTTATTCTAGGAAAAGATACTTTTAAACTATAGATCAAACATTCATCATGCAAAGAAACTTAAATAAGTGATTAGCACGGTACTTATCTGGTTTCAATTCGACAATTAACAACCGTTTCGCAATTTCTTCCCAATATAATTCAACTTTCCTACAAAATCATCATGTTAGCCCATTCTTAAGGGTCTCGTGTTGTAGCTGGCTCTGATACAATATGTGACATCCCCAAAGTACCTTGTTGTGGAATTAGATAAAATGGGTAAAAAAATTTCTTTTTTATTTTATTAAAGCTTTAAACCATCCAAGTAATGTGCTTCTGAATTAGATGTCACCAACAAACATTTATACTGCATTCATACTAACATCATCATGTAAAAATAAACTTGCACAACATAAACACACAAAATGTGAGACAACCATATACGTGGTTCACCTCCTTCATGAGGTTACGTCCACCAAGCTTTTGTTAGTCATTTTTATTAATTCTTCCATAACGAGGATACAATGATGCGGCTTATCTATTACAATTTGTTTCAGCCTTGGCTCTACACAATCAGTTAGCTCAAGGCTCTGCACGATCAGTTAGCTTACAACCAATACCGGTTCTATGAGCTCATGGTCAAAACACCCTGAGTTAGTATAGAAGACAACTTAAGCCCTATAACAGCATGCGGATATTGTCCTCGATTCCTTATAGATATTATGTACTCCATACAGTAATTATTTTACAGATCGATGGCAATCATAGGGAGCAACATGAATACTGAAAATCACAGATACATAAATTTATATTTAAAGCTCACAAATCAAACTATCACTCAACCACAGATCCTTCTATTCACTAAAATCATGGTTATAAAATAAAAATAGAGTTGTCGAGCATAAAATAAGCTATCAAACTCCAGATCAATTTTTGCAGAGATCATATAAGGACAATATTCAAAATTCAGATCGTTTTGCAGAGATTTCAGAGAGAAAAACAATTCAAACGTCATATCGTTATGCAGAGATTTCATAGTGAAATAGATTTCAAACTTCCGATTGATTTCTACAAATATTTCATAGAGAAATAGCATTCAAATTCCAGTGAGATTTCATAAAGAAAAAACATTCAAACCTCAGATCATTTAGCAGAGATAAAAATAGTAAATCAAACTTTCAATCTTCAGATCAATTTTGCAGAGGATTGACAAAAATACCATTCAAACCCAAATTGATTTTGTAGAGAATTGACAAAGAATAACCTTCAAACCCAAATCGATTTTTGCAGAGAAATGACAGAATAACATTCAAACCCAAATCAATTTTGCAGAGAATTGACAAAGAATAACCTTCAAACCCAAATCGACTTTTGCAGAGAATTGACAGAATAAATTCATAGATATTTCATAGAGAAAACAATTCAAACTTCCTATCGATTTCAAACTTCATATCGATTTCAAACTTTCATATCGATTTCAAACTTCATATCAATTTCAAACCCAAATCGATTTTGCAGAGAATTTGACAGAATAACATTCATAGAGATTTCAACTTCAGATCGATTTTGCAAAGGTTTGACAAAAATAACATTCAATGAGATTTCATAGAGAAAAACAATTCAAACTTCATATTGATTTCAACTTCATATCGATTTCAACTTCATATCGACTTCAAACTTCATATCGATTTCAAACTTCATATCGATTTCAAACCCAAATCAATTTTTGCAGAGAATTTGACAGAATAACATTCATACAGATTTCAACTTCGGATCGATTTTGTAGAGGTTTGACAAAAATAACATTCAAACCCAAAATTGACTTTTTTGCAAAGAATTGACAAAATAACATTCAAAGAGATTTCATAGAGAAAAAAAATTCAAACTTCATATCGATTTCAACTTCATATCGATTTCAAACTTCATATCGATTTCAAACCTTCATATTGATTTCAAACTTCATATCGATTTCAAACCCAAATCGATTTTTGCATAGAATTTAATAAAGGATGAAAACAAGCCTCCAGATCGATTTCCATTCTAGAAATCCTGGTACTAAAGACATGGAGTTCAAAAGGAATAAAACAAGCCTCCAGACAAACTAAACCTAGATCGAAATCGTCTATGCAATCGTGGCACACAAACAGAGATTTAAAAGGAACAAAAAATCCAGATCAAAATCTCATAAACTATGGGCATGACTAGAAACGGAGTTTTCCAAGCACAAATTCAAACTGTCTCGTATCCACCAGATAGAGATCGTGGGCATGTACACAAACTGAACTCAAACAAAATCATGAACACAAACTATCATTGATAGCCAGATCTGAATCGTGGCACAGACAGGGGTTTTTAATAAGATCAAACTCCAAACAACAAAAGAACCCAGATCGACTTTCGATCTAAAATTGTAGGCATGATAGATAGAGACTAAATAAATCACAGTATTCCAACCATCACCAGATCGATATCATGCAATTACCAGAGTGATTTTGCAGAATAACAAAGCATTTACAGCACAAACGGGGTTTAGATCGATATCATGGAATAATATAAAAATCAACAAGCACAATATTCAGGCCATTATCTAAGCCTGATCATTATAATAAATACAGCAAAACTAAGCTATCACTCCATTCCATGCTAAACCATCATATATATATATATATATATATATATATATATATATATATCACGTCATTCTCTCCATAGGTAGACGCATAACCTAAGACGCAACGTTGGACTCTTGCCCAGAGAACTTTCCCCAAAATGGATTTCCTTTTCTCCTTCTTTTTTTTTCCTCTTCACCGACTTTCTTCTCTTACTTATATCAGAAAAGAAAACAGGCATGCCTTGGCTCCCACCGGAATTGGTTGCAAGGTCCTAAAACCTAGGCTTGGAAAATGGGGAAACAAATACCACACAATCGGCTATTCTGATTTATTTTTTTTAATGTCTGAAAGGGAGTGACACCTACTCATCCACGTCTGGATGAAATCAGTGATACTATTTACCATTCCCCAAAATGAAGGAAAAAGGTATTCATTTCCTTTTTAATAATATCACTCACTATTCAAACAAATTTCATTTCCCTCTATAAGTATTCAAAGGAAATATTTAGTAAACCTCCATAATTTAGTATAATATTCCCTTAGATAATTTTATTGCACCTATATATTTAATATAGTGCTTATTTTCATTCTAACTTTATTAATGAAGATACGCTTATGATGAAGCTCACACTAGTAATTTGGTGTACTTTAAGTACTAATACTTACTGGTACATTAAGTAAAATGTACCCGCTTAATCATTTCTTATATTCATATTAAGGAGGTAGAACGATGATGTTTCTTATACTCCAAACCTTCTGACCATGTTTCTCATTTTGTTACCAATGTATGGTGCCTTTTACTAGGCTTTGCATTTTCAGATGGGGGTCGTGAGGGGACATTACACATTCTCAAGGATAACTTATCTATGTAAACAAATTGCAAGAAGAGCCAAACTTATCATCAGTACTTTGAAAGATAGATGGTTTGCAATTTGAGATATGGTCTTTTCTTTCTTATATCCATACAAGAAGATAACTAATAAAAAACAAGGTAATAAAATGCTTGATCCTAGGTTCTATGACCCATACAAAGTGCACAATTTCTTTTGGGAGGATTTCTATCCATTAGACATTTCCAACAAGACGATAATCCATGATGTATTCCATGTCTCCCATTTTAAAAAAGAAACTAGGAAACAAGATGGTCTCCCAAGTCAAGATAGATCTCATGGAACAGGAGGATACTTAGCTCATATTAGATCCTAAGGGATAGATGAATGTGAAAAGTATTCATAGAAGGAAAATTACAAAGTACAAGATAAAGTGTAAGGTCCTCCTAGACAAATAAGCCACATGAGAGTTTGAAGCATTTTGGTGGAACAACAAAGTTAATGTACCAAGCGTCTTAGATGGAAATTAATTACTAAAAGTAAAATCCCCTTTTTACTTTCGTAATTTATATATAATTATATTTTAGTCCACTTAGTTGATGTAACACTTTTTAAAATAAATGGTTTGGGGTTCCAATCTTCCTATCCATTTCTCAAGGGACTTAATTCACAAAGTGCACCATGTTTTTCTCTGCACACACTCTTTGAAAACACTTTGGAGTAAAAAAATGTTGATTTAGATACACAATTGGGAGATGTGATGTTGCACATGGATCCAAAGGCATGCCACCCCCCCTCTCCCCTTATCTGTTATATTACCTACTTTGGACTTTTCTTGGGGCAACAACACTCTTTTTTAGTTTTGATGGAATTATTTTAGCAGTGTATTATATTAGATGGGTTTTAAAAATCGAGGGAAAATAATTTCAAAGGGGGAGTGAATTTTACGTACATAATCTTAACATTCTTCTTCTTATTATTTTTTAAACAAAAACATTATAATTTTTTATTCAAAGAATATGAAAATGAACTTTTCAATTTAATAATATAAAAATAAGTTGAAACTTAGTTCAAATTTCAACATCTCTACAATATATTTTTTCAAGGAATAACCTTGCAGAAAATCCTCCATGTAATTCCCCATGATTCATGGATGATAAATAGGGTAAACCATTAGCTCTAATCATGGAGCCTAACATTAAGGGGATCAAGAGATTCAATCTTGAGGCCTCCCCAACTTTGGGGGGAGAGATCTCACATCTAGATCATGACTGCTTGAGACAACCCTTGAGGGTAACATGTCTACAAGATAACTTATATCAATGTTTTTTTTAATCATCCATAATAGAGGATTTGAAAAGAGTTCTTTTGGTATAAATATTTTAAAAGACACCTAGAATTAAAACTACTTTACAAAACATGAAGAAATAATACTAATAGAAAGTATCCTTATCATGGGACTCATCTTACCCAATATTGGTGAGTGGATACCCTTGCTTTTGCATGACCATATTTTGAATATTCGATGCAGCATTTCTCTCCATTTTGTCTATCTAGAAGTAGATCCCATTAGCATTCAATTGTTGGAGGAAATTCATTGAGATCCTTAAGTTAAATACCATATTAACATTGACCATTCAACTTCCAGTACCTGAATTTTCCCGTTCTATTGCATGAGGGTTTCCATTATTATTGCATTTTTTCAAAGACATCAATTTTCATTGGTATGGACTTTGTTGGTCACAAAAAAATAGAAGTGATTTTATAATTATTTTAAGCTTCATACCTACGTAGGACTCTATGAATATCATGCATATCCATGAATAAATTTTTTTGTTTCCTAGTTCCAATCTATGGCCCACAAAAACTTAGTAATTAATTCCAAAGAATCCACTATACATTCCAATTCACTAAACACAAGATGGAAACTCTAACCAACCCACAAATATGAGTTATATTTAATCAAATTCAAGGAAGGCTCATAATCATTTTCAACAAAAATAAATTAAAACTAACCCACAATATAATAAGGAAAATAACAAACACAAACTATACCGTCCACTCAAGAAGCTTCTTCCCATAGTCCTCTACAAGTCATTTGAAACTCACCATGGAGGATTAAAGATATCGATAGAACCATAAATATATTTAATCCACAAAATGTATCGAGAAATCAATATACCAATAGAGAAGGGACTTGACCACACAGTGAGCTAGCTAGACTTTGCCTAATAAAATTTTATAATCATAGTAGAAATGAAAATCACAAGAAAACCAAGAATGTGCAACCAATTTCTAAGCCCAATAGAACTTATTTGTAAAAGATCCAACAATAAAAGGATTCCTTTAAGGTTACATACTCAAATTATCAATGGCACTAGCGAAATAATTCCAATATGACTTATTATTTCCTTCATCGTAGAGAAAATATCCATTACCGTATTCCCACCACTAAAATGAGATATCAATCCTCACAATTCAAGTTTTGGTTACAAGTAAATGTTGACACACATGTGAAGTTGTCATATGGGAGATTCCCTTAGCTTTAATCATCCTTATACCATCAATACAAGAGCATTTCTTCATGGTTGACTTATTCCCAAGGGTTCATGATAGAAAACTATCCTTGTCAAAATAAATAAGATTAGGGGATGGAAAGGAAAGAGATTACCACATTTTCCCTTAGGTTAATTTCATTTAAATGTGAAGATTGGTTGGCATGGTGTTCAACCTATTTAATGAGGTCTCACACAACATAAAATAACTTAATATCCTCAATGTGAAGAGATTCATGTTTTATCCTTTCTATGAGATGATTTAACTTTACATTAGATGAAATTTTGACATTATTCATTAGCTTGATTATTATGGTAGAGTCCTCGATCACTAGAAGATATTTTACTCTATTAATATTTTTCAATATAAATCTATGGAGTAGAGAATATGCTTCTAATTGGTTGTTTTTCATTACACCCAACCCTCATTTGTAGTTAAATTCTTGAGTTTCTCTAGGATTAAGGATGAGCCCCCACATTTTCCACCCTTAGGCTTCTTTATGAGGATCTATTAAAAAAAGGATATTTTTTTTCCATTATTTGAAATCTTCTTCTCCCACTCGAATATACTAGTGGTTTTGAGGACTAGACTAAGGAGGCATTATCTTTGGACAAGTAATTCCCCACCCCCCGCTTCCAAGAACAAGTATGCTAGCTAGTCCTTTTCCTTGTTGTCTAGTAAATGAATTCGAATACCTTTCAAAACCTATCCGTTTGATAGCTTATGATAGAAGGATTCATGCTTTGGTTGTAGTAATCCTAGGTTCAAAAATTTCTATTGAAAAATGGAATTGTTGTAAGCCAACCATAAATTCCAACAAATATATTTTGGGATTAGTTTCCAAGCCCTCTTAAGGATGGGTTTATTTAAGAAGGATACCTTGTATTTTCTATGCCATAAGGTGAAAAAGTCTCTCCATGAATCTAGAGTGTCCATATTATTAATGATATCCTTGAAGGTATTTTTCCATTCCTTCTTTTTGTCATTGCATTCAAAAAATAGATCATGGTGATTCTCAACCCCATTTTCACATAAATAACAATGAGAGATCCCCTATATCCCACGCTTGTGGATTTTTTTTTTTATCTAAGGAGTTTTCCATATATCATTGTCCAATAGAAGATGTTGAGCTTTGAAAGTCCATCACCACGCCATCCATGTTTCCAAATTCTTGACCAATAGGATAAATGGAGTGACCGAATCGAATTGTATAATATTCCATCCCCATCCTTGACTATCGGAGATTGAAGGATACAACCTAGTGAAACCTTTAAAAGATGCTAAGAAAATAGGTATCAATGGAGATAAATGGTCCAGGGATGAGAGATAATACCATCCCTTCCAACAAAATCCATCATCAGCCTATATTGAAGTATCAAATAAGGATTTGAAACCTTGTCTTCACATACAATATTTTAGAGGAAGGAGTTAATTTTTACATTCAAAACGAGGATTCCCCGTGATTTTGTCACTCGAAAATGTGATTATCTTACCATTGCTATAAATCCATGTGATCTTAGACTGTATTAAAGGTGCTATTAGTTAAAAAATATACCAAATTGGTGTCCCTCTTTTTTCCTTCAAGCTATTAGTCTAAGCAATGCCTTTGATTACCTAAGAAATATATTTTGAAAAGAAACAACTTCCACCAATCAAAATTACTAGAAATTAATCTCATTAGTATCTTTGATCCAAGTTATATGTTCATAATTATAGGATCCATGATGCTAAGTCCTAATCACTCTTTGTGATATCTAATTATAATCCAATTGACTAAATTTTTTTCTTAATTCGACTCCCCCACCGCCATAGAAATTTACAAATCTGTCTCACTATTTATTTCATAATGCCAATTGGTGAAAGTGTGTCTAGACATTAATATATAGGAAGGGATAAAAAAACATAATTAATTAGAATTATCCTACTTGTGGGTTTTTTCCATTGTGATCCCGAATGTCAGAATTTTCTCTTAATTTTACTAATGATGCCTTGCCAAATGTTTTTTTGTTGGGTTTATAAGAGAGATCGACATTCCAAGATACTTAAATGAGATCCATGATTATGATCAATAAGGGAACTTCAGAATACTATAAATAAAATGAAGAATACGTGGCTTAATATTCCATTCATATATATGACTCTCTCCATTGTGTGTTTTACCCTAGAGGCGATAAAACATGCAATGACTAGTTGTAGTCATATACATATTTATTTAATATTTCTATTCAAAATATTACATTGAATTTTGTGCCCTATATTATTTAATGATCCTATAAAGTTACTCAATGACAAATTTATAGCTTAATTTATGATAGGCTAATAGAAGGAAGACACAATTTCATAGCCTCCATTTTAAAAACAAAGAAAATTTAATTGAAACTCAAATTGAAATAACAAATGTAGAATTTAAATAGTAAATCCCATTTCTAGTATCCATGGACATAAGATTTGTTGCAGCTAAGAACCTATGAAATTTAGAGAAGAAAAATATAAATTCAAAGAAAGGGTAAAGGTAAATACTTGCTAACTAAGATAATTTTGGGAAACTATGTGGAACAAAAGGAATCTCCTCCCAACCTAATTATTTCATTTGAACAATTTAGGCCTCAATCCTACAATCCTGAAACTATCACCAGTATTATGAACACAATATGAAAACAATCATCACTATCAAGTACAACAAAAACATGCTATGAAACCAACATCATTGTCGAGAATAACAAACACTCATGCAATTTTCAAGTTTTTCCAATTAAGCAATTGCATGGTAGATAATTCTTAAACTTCCTCTAACCTGTATTATCATTCCTTAGTAATTGAATTCCCCCTCTCCATTTCCTCCCTTTCTCCATTTTAATTCCATATATAATTTATATAATGCATGCTTTTGCAAAGTGGGGGTGTAATAATTCCCCACAAATTTTCCTTTTTATTATATATATATCATTATTCCTTTTATTATGTAATATTAGCATGCATTATTAGAATATTATTGTCTACTTATTCACCAAATTACACTTGTTAATACCTAAATTACAAAGATATATTAACATAAGAGTTTAATTAGATGAGCACCCAAATGATACAAGAAAACATAAAATCAAGCATATCACGAAGCATAACATCACATTGTATTCAATAAACTATGCTCATCAATATATATGTTGAATGGAAAAGGGTTGAATGTTATGCCATACTCTTGTTCCAACCCATGTGGCAATATGCTTTGAAATCCTTCATGATCATGGGACCTCACAAATGTATAGCCATACTAATGTGTATGTCATAGAGAATATAGACGATACCAAGCTCATTCATATCATGGTACATTCCATCACCACCATTCAATCATTATTATCCACATAATCATATGAATAACAATGGAATTATAATTCACTAACAATTCATTAAGTTACAATTCAAGTAGGTAAGAAAAACAAGATACCTATGTTTTCTTTTAATTTTTTTAAACTTTCAATCCTACTTCCATGAGAACTATACCATCTTTTCATATTACTATCTAAATACCTTCAACTTTCACTTTCATGTCCTTACTCCCCCTCTTTTTATTCTTGTCTAGACTTACTCCCCCTCTTGCTAGTCATATCTCAATAGTACATAAATATTTCAAACTAAAAAAATAGACAACAAAGTACAACATTCCTAAAGAAATGAGATAAACAAGTCACTTTCTAAATAAACTGAAACACAGCTAAAAATAAATTTACTAGAAACAATAGAAGAACATTTCCTTTCTTTCCTTGATGTTAGTACAAAACAAATGATGTTAGTCAAACACTACATGATAATCAATTGGATTCAATACTGTAATGCAAAATGGACACGTGTAACAAAAACATTATCAATAAAAAAAAAATATACAAGATGCATACATAATTTTTTCTTTGTGATGTTATGCATTATGATATGTTTGATTTCCACCTCCTAGAGATTGAATAATCAATCAACTCATAATTACTCATATCCACAAGCCTCCCCCCCCCCCCCCCCCCCCCCCCCCCCCCCCCACTTTCCATGGCACAAGTCCATTTTGTAACACTAGTATTTATATGCCTCATGGGATGGTATAATAATCATCACATGAGTAATTATAATAGGCATCCAAAGTAGGAATATGACCTCAATATTCATAATAGACATCCAAAGTAGGCACATGAATTCCCCATGATTTACCCAATTCACATTTGAATGCATCCACATTCCAAACGTATCTCCTTTAGCATTAGATAACAACAACCAAAAAGTATATAGTGGGTTGTGAATTTTTTGCATACTCCACTAGTAAACACAACCTGTGATAAAGAGTGTGTCCCCTTTCCAAAAAACAGTTTATCAACAAGTTGTTTTCCAAGGAAATGACCAATAGGTAAGCAACTCCCCTTCCACCAATTATGGAAGTATAATGGGTGACGAAGACAACAATTTTTATCCCTGATTTCTCCCTAAAGCAAAATGACTCCTAGGGACCAATGTGCCCCTCCTCGCAAAGCACCAAAACACTGAAATTTACCATGAATCCATCGAACTGTATGTCTCAATATCCATCAATGAATTCCAATGAAAAATCTGAGTGATCTCTCCACAAGATCAACTAGGGTGGAATTGTTGCACCACTGAAACCAATGCACATCAACAGTTTCAGCCCCCAATCCAAAAACCAAATATACTATCTCTCTAATTAAATTTTATAGAATAATCTTCAATGAATGAGAGAATAGGTTGATTTTCCCTTTTATTTCCACTTTCACCTTTTTCCACCATTTTGACCATTACCCCACTTTAATTAATTAAAGTGACTTTTTCCACTCTAATTAAAAAATATAAAATGACTGAATGAAGTACTTATGCAATATTTCTCCAAATTCACTTTATAATACCCCTTTTTTATTTCATAACTCATTGTCACTTTTTAATGTTCTTTTTTTCCCATTTGACATTAAATAATTAACTAATCCCCTCTAATCAGGCGAACACAAACTCCAGAAGTCATCTCCACTTACCGAGCAAGAAAACAAAAAAAATAGGGACATTAAAGTGATGTACATGACATGGGTTTGTTCCATGCATTGACTACACTCTCCTCACTATTGTAGGGGAGTTACAATGATTTTCTTGAATGGTTTGGTTTGTTTTAAATATTCCTATCAGTGCATATCCTTTATTTAGGTTATTTCATTATTCATCTTGTTTCCCCTGTATATATATAATCTTTATTACTAAATAAACGTGTATTTTTCATGAAGTAGGTCTAAGTATGGTGTACCATTATTATTAATCTTTAATAGTACAATTACTTAGGTTGGATATTCAGTGGGTAGAAAATGTGAGTGTTTTTTTGTGTCTATGCAAGTGTAAACTTGCCATACATCAATGCCAAAATAAAACAGTATGTTATATCTGGTAAGAATGTGTGTAAGAATGTGTGGAAATTTCAAACTGATTTTTAGTTCTACTGATCTATTACAAAACTAGTTTGTCTGTGCAACATTTATTGCTTCAATACAAATCTAAATTTTTCGTTCAACGTGTTTTTTTTGGGTTTTCTACTTTCAGATCTGATAATTTTTCCTTTATGAATTTTATGCAACAAATTCTTCATAAAATAATTATACATTGAAAGATTCAATCATATGTTACACTTTTAAATAAAATGAATGGTAGATAAAAATGATAAATACAATACAATACATGGACCATTAAATAGGTCTCACCGTGCCTTTTCAAATATAAAAGGAAAGTCCATTTACTCTTTATTTATATGCTTAAATAATTAATTAAGATATCATATTTTATTATCACCTCTCCCATGGTTTCATAAAACCATGATATTTTATTTCCTTATCTTTTTATTTTCTCTTATTATATTATTTATAGTTATTTATTTGCACATACCCTCAACTTATTCTTTAATGTACGTAACAAGATCTAGAAACTTAGTCTTCATATCTCAAGAAGGACTTCCACGAGCTTTCTTCACATGCATGTCCATCCATGTTAGAAGAGATCAAGTGTGTGTGCACCCACACTAGACCATGTTAGAAGAGATCTAGTGTGTGTGCACCCACACTAGAGTATACTTGACCATTCCAACATGTGTAGCTAATCCCTAAGAATGGACAAGTCAAATCCACTCTATTATGACAAGGAAAAATATAGCTAGGTAGGCATGTGATGGGAAACCCAAGTCTTATACCACTTCATCAAGTTACATGATCAAGAAGGACTATACAAGGGCCTCCTAAAACCAATATATCACATGATTGCAAATAGTAAAGATTTGCTCTTTCATCTAAATCAACAAGTATTTGCTCATATTGTAAATGGGAGGCATACTATAATTTTCAACAATACATAATATAATCCAAGTCCATGAACAATATAAACAAAGTTCGAGGTTAATCTATCTTACTTCAATGACATAATCACTAACAACAATGGATAAGTTTTGAGCAGCAATGGCCAGCTTGTTAATGGTCAAGCATTCTTTCCAAATTGGTTATTGAATCAAGTTTGTTCTTTCCACCCTCTTTTACTTTGCCTTTGTGCTTTCCACCCTCTTTTACTTTTCCTTTGTGTGCTTCTCATCATTAGGTTCCTAATACTTAGTACTTCGAATGAACATTTTCTAGATAAAGGTTATGTAAAAGAACTAAGCACTTGTTTTAATAGTTTATTTATCTCTTTTGTTCTAGTTCCACCTAGAGAATGAATGGTTAATGAAATTGAAAAAGAAGGCAGAAAAAGTAGGCGCTTCAATTGAAAAAGAAGATAGTGCAATAGTGGAAGGAAATATCATGGCTAGTGAAGAACATAGTGCAAACAATATCAAAGGTGGTGGATCAGTGAAAGCGATGAAGTCGGTGGAGCAATGGAGATGGAAAAGCAACTAGAAAAGAAGGCAATGATATGTGAGGTGGTTTTTTAAATGTAGTCATTAAATAGATTTTCTATTACCAAGAAGTGCACCACCTATTTTGCAATAACACTCTAAATATTTCAACCAATTGCATGGTAGTGAAATACTTGAAAACTTTGGATGGTGTTATCACATAAAATCGTGATTTTTTCAATTTTGGTTAAAATGCAAAAAAGAAACACAAATGAATAGGTGGTTAATCTAAGCAATAGGAAATCCATGTTGAATCCAATACAAAATACATTATTTGTCAGCATGTATAGTAAGAAGAGACAAGCGAAATGAACTTTCTCCAATATATATGAAGGCTTTGTTTGTGGCACCGTAATTTAGTTTGTAACCAATTAGTATGTAATGAGCGAAAGACATTAAAAAGAAAAGTGGACCAATAGTAACTTGAATTCAAAATGCAATCATTTCGTTATGAGACCAAGACGATGAATTGGAAGATATAATTGATGTGGAGTGTCATTACTAATCTATTGTATACTTCATCTTTTCATTTGTATTTTTTGTATCCGGTGGCACACCTGAAGCACTTAACACATGTTCCTTGTCATTGGAATAATCCTCTACCTCAACACATACTCCTTGTCTTTGGCATCTTTGTATACCTCAACAATAAATTCATATTCAACAACAACAACTACTATTTATATTATGTCCTCATAAAACATCGTGTCACTTACAACAAGGCGACCTTTTCCACAAATATCCACCATTTCCTTTCCAAACACAAATTTCAAGTAGGGGATAGATTAACTTCCCGAATCAAAGGTGTTATTCAAACAACCTCCATCCATATATAAATTTTCTCTCAAAGTTATGATAAATTAGATTGATGTTTAAATGAGTTCATACTGAGTTGTAGTTAGGGTTAATAATCATTTCTCTAGACTTCTATAGTGTCAAGTCCTCAAAACATCAGTGGCGAAAATGTTGAAGAATGGAGTGAACACTCAAGATATGTGCATACTCGAAGAAAAGAGATTGAGGTTAAGGATTTATTAAGAAATCAATTGAATTGCAAACCCATCAAGAGAAGCCACTATACAAGTCTAACACTATTGAAAAATGAGGAATTCGCATGATGATGTTGCACCCATAAACAATTTCTAATTGTAGAAGCTTAATGGAGAGACTTCCTACTTTCCATGTTCTTTCTTACTCTCCCTCATAGTGTTATCTTAATTTACTGGATTGAGGGTATATTTTATGTAACCCTTTCTTAACAGGGAGACTTCCTACTCTTTATGTTTTAAATTACTCTCTCTCATAATGTTAGTTTTAATTTGTTGGATTGATGAGTATACCAACACATATCCATCTTAAATCCAAATCTATCAAATACTAAGAGAGATAGCGATGTAAATTTCTTCTTACTAAATGATAAAATAATTAGAAAATTTGATCCCTCTAAATATTTGATAAATCTAGCTTTAGAATCTCCTTTAAATATCTGTTATTAATTACGCTATGTTTTGAAACTTATTTTAAAATAATTCACAATTAAACTGATAACAAGAAATCCCTATCTTTTATGGATGTGTTAGAAGACATTATTATTTATACTCATTATAATACTTTAAAAGGTGAAAGGTAAGATTAATAAGATTGTCAAAGGTGAGATATTATTTAAAAATTAAAATATATATACACATTTTTTTATAAAGTAATATTATTAGAAAAATTGCTCCACAAAGTTTAATTGGATTCATAAAAAGTTAATATTGACATAGTGTAAAAGTGTTTATCTTTTATTTGAAAAGATATCGAATAATCCATACTTTTTATTTGAAAAGATATGGAATAATCCACACTTTGTAATTCACAAAATAATTTTAATTTTAATTTTTTAAGAGAAAAAAACAATTTAATACCCTTTTATGAAAAGTTAAATAAGTTTTGAAAGGAAATGAATTATTCAAGTTTAATCCATAGTGATCATACTAATTTCTTATACATACTTCTCACTTGTTAAAAGCTTGTTTTTATATATCTAATTTCAGTAATTTCTTAAATGCAACTAAGAATATAGTTTTATCCTTCGAAGTCACAAATTCACCTATATAGATTAGAAGAAGTGATACTTTGTCCCACACGATACTCTCAAAAACTAATTTGATGTCTTGCTAAATTGCAACATTGAAATTAAACTATTATCATTATTATAAACATTGGAAATCTTGGAATTAAACTATTATCAATATTATAAACATGTGAAATCCTCTTATTAAAAATGTATTGTGTGTACCATTTGTGGTGTATTAAAAATGTAGACTTTGTATGTTTTTTAAACCTCTAAAATGACATTAATTTGCAATTGAAATTATTTATTAACTTTTTTTTAGCTTATATTCATTAATACACATGTATAAATATGATATTTAATTTTAAAATATTAGCAATGTTAAACATACTGTTTATTTCAAAATTTTAATGTTAACTTCATAAAAATTATTAACTAAAATATTAGTATATAATTTGGGCAAGTCTCTACTCTCTTAAATTGTTCTCTTATAGGTGTAATGTGTTTTTGCATGATTTTGCATAAGTTTGGATAAATAATGAACTAGAATTAATAAAGAATACCTATTATAAGTCATTAAATCTGTTATAGGTGTTGATATATTATATTTTGGGTTTTATTGAATGGTTTAACTAGATTAACCTGACTGTAACAAGTGTACAACCAGGATTCATTTCATAGTTATTCCATCTTGTCATGTTTAAATGCATCTGAACTCTTAGTCAAGCTTTAAATTCTTGTGCTTATGGAACTTTTTGTTTGTTCAATTGATGCTTTAATTTATTTATTAGTCAATCTTTACATTCTTATGTTTAGGAAAATTTATTTATTTATTTAATTTATGCTTTAAATTTATCCTTAAATCCATAAACTTGGTAGCATATCTACATTCACCTCCCACAAATGAAGTTAAGTAGCTATGCTAATAGTGACACCAATAGAACATTTCCTCATTAAACTTGTGTTTGAATTAATGGTAATACCAATAGAACATTTCATTGTTAAAAAAACACATATGACAATGTGCATAATTTCTTCAGTGAAAGAGAACATTTCCTCATTAGACTTATGTAACTGCAACTGCATCACATAGGACAATGTGCATAATTTTTTCAGTGATTGAGAAGGAAAAAAATAAAGTGGCAACAAAGATCGATATGTATGGAAGTTTTTCTCAACATCGGGGAATATCTCTAGGTGGTGACTAGAGAATCAAAAGAGAGTCAGGTCCATTGTTCACCATAAACACCATGGCCAGCCCCCATTTTATGTGCAGGTCCAAGTGGCAGTGCATCAACCAAGCTCCTGCAACAATCACCATTAGTACTACTGATATGGAAATTCAGAATAAGAAACAACACACAAAGGAATGAAACAAATGCTCACCAGGATTGTTTGCTACAAATCTGATTGCACCCCAACCATTGACTGGAATGTTCATAGCGTTGCGCATAAGAGGATATACCAAGTTGAACTTCTGAGGATCTGTTTGCAAATTATAATTGCCAAACCATGGACCCACGATGTAGAAGTAATAGCCATGGAGATGGATAGGATGGATTTCTCTCGTAAAGATATTCGTTCCCTGAAGAATTACTTGCACCGTCATGTTATAATTCAGGACTTTAACCCTTGTCCCAAATCCCTCTACTTATGTTTTGTGCAGTATAATCAAATTGCACAGAAGGGTTATCAAGGAAGTCCCTAGAAACTACTTTTTTCACGCCAAAATGCTGAGCTTGAAGGATTGAAGAATTCGTTAGTGGGAGAAATGATATGTTATTCATACTTGCTGCAAATTTGGATACGTTGGGATCTCCACAAGATTACCCTAGACATTTTATCAACCCTAAATCGATGGTGTAGAACAGATTCTCCTCGACATTCTAAGGAACGAAGACTAGGTGTTTGCGTGAGCCCAAGCTTCTGAGACCATTAGCAAAACTAGTCGCAGTCTTGGTATCGTTATAAAATGGAATATTAGGTATGCTTGGAGCTGATGTCATAGACCTTCTCTCATATTATAAAATGGCAGTGGTGGTTTTGTTATTGAAAGCATCTCCTTTCCCAATAGAATATGCTCGAGCAAACATATAGTATCCACTATTGGAAATATTAATTACTCGCAAATCCGTATCTGATCTCAGTCAACTCTGTCAGAGTCAGTATCAGTCCATGTATTGTCATCCAGTCTGACAAGAGTGAAGATTCCACGATTCGAAAATGTAAACCAGTCGAATTAATTTATGAATCTAAGTTTTTAGGTAGATAGTTATTTCAGTCTTTAATGGTGAGACAGTTGATTCACGTAGAAGCAATTTTTTAGGTTTCCTATAAATAGAAGAAGAAGATTGTAAATTAAGTTAGACAGAGGAACTCTAGGTGAGAAAAGAGATAAAGAGAGAAATCTGAGCAAAGAGTGAAGTTGAAGCTCAATCTTCTATGTATGTGATTCTGTTGAAGAGTCGAAGCTCTATAAAATGATCAGTCGGTGAGACGACAAGTTTGGATTGACAAGTTTGTATTACCTTTGTTATTTTTGGACAAGTTATTTATATGAAATAGTTTATGGTTGAATGCATGTTTGTTTAGCTACACAATCATTCCAGAGTTACTTGTGTAAATGTTGTTTACAATTACGGTTGAGTGAAAGAACAAGAATCCATAAATTTCTCACCCCGTGAAATTTCCAGGTTTTACGACAAAGTGGTTGACTCAAGTCTTCCTAAATATTTGGGTATATGCTTTTATAAGTTCTCTAGAATTTTTTATGTGTTGGTTTTTACTTCATCTTACTCATAGGTAAAAAGAATTTGTAATTTCTTAAGTATTTTAGACTAAGAAGTATAATTGGTAAATTCCGACTAAAACCAAACTGAAGTGAAGTAACGACAAGTGGTCGATGTAAAACATGTCGATAGAATGACAAGTAACTATAGGTAAAACCAACAAGTAAGAACTTGTCGAGGTAAATTAGTTGGGTCTAAAAGGCTGACCAAATTTTATAAACTTGTCTTGTCGGGAGTTAGACAAGTTTTACCCGACAAGAAAAAGAAAAAGAGGTCGGCGTGAAAGTGGAATATACTGAGCGGTAAAATCAAGTTTAGTCGGCTCGGTTTTGGCTAACTGGTATCAGAGCAAGGTTTAGGAAATAAATCTTTTCTTAAAAGTGGAAAAGTAATTTTCTAAGGAAAGTTAAAAATTAAAAATGGCTTCCACTTCTGGTTCATTGCAAACTCCAATTTTTACAGGAAATAATTATGAATATTGGTTTCTAACTATGAAGGATTTGTTCAAATGTAAATATGTCTAGGAGATAGTCTAGCATGGTTATGTAGAACCAATAGACATGACAGCATATAACAATCTCACACAAACTGAGAAATATGTCTTGAGGGAACAAAGGAAGAAAGATGGAAAAGATCTGTTTTACATACATCAAGCCATGCATGAAAGCATACTCCCAAGAGTAGCAGCAGCAGTTAATGCTAAGCAAGCACAGGATACATTGGAGACCTCCTATCAAGGATTGGGAAAGGTAAAGACTTGCAAGTTGCAGATCCTGAGAAGAGATTTTGAATCTCTCTCCATGAAAGATTCAGAGACTGTAGACTCCTTCTACACCAAATTTGTTGGTTTGATAAACCAACTGAAATCTCATGGAGAAGACATAAAAGACCAAAGGGTGGTTGAAAAAATTCTCAGAAGTCTTCCCCCAAGATTTGAAAACTTGGTGGTGACCTTGGAAGAACACACATACATGTTGTTGTTAAGCATTGATGAGTAGCAAGCTTCATTCATCAATCATGAACATAGACTGAGTAGAACACAAACATCATTGGAAGGTGCATTCGTAGCACAATTATCCATAAGCCGTGGTAGAGGCAAGGGGAGAAACAACTTCATAGGTAGAGGAAGAATTTCTTCCAAAGGAGGATGAGGTAAAAGTCCTGCAAATGTTGGTGATAGAGGAGAGTATTAGAATCCAAGTCAGCCAAGTGGCCAGAGGTTTGATAAATAAAAAATTCAATGTAATTACTATAATAAATTTGGTCATTATGCATATGAATGTAGGAAGAAGAAATATGACCAAGGAAGGAAAATCCCAAATCAGTCGACCAACACCAGCACTCCGACAAGTGCAATGTTAATGGCATCGACATCTCCAATTGAATGCAATCATTTTCAAGAAAGTCCACATGACATATGGTACTTAGATTTAGGCTGTAGCAATAATATGATTGGTAATTTAAATTTTTTTTCCAGTCTAGATAATTCAGTTCAAACTGATGTTACACTTGGAAACAATGTCCAAGTTATTGTTTTAGGAAAAGGAACTGTTGATTTTCTAACCAAACAGGAGGAGAGTAATTATATCCCTGATGTCTATCATGTAGAAGGTCTAAAACATAATTTGTTGAGCATTGGACAACTAATACAGAAAGGATACAGAGTCTACATAGAAGATAATCATTGTGTGATCAAAGGAAAGCATCCAAGCGACCAACTGATAATAAAAGTGCCAATGACAGCAATCAATTGTTTCCATTGAGGATAGTTCCCGACATGAAAGGGAAGACAAATAAAGGAGATGTATTCAAGGCAGAAAGTAAAGAAACAGTCGAGCCCCTCAACAAGAAATAAAATGGCAGCGTTGATTTCCAAGCTGCATTTCAAATAGAAGTTCAGGATGAATCCTGGTTGTGGCATTTTAGATTTGGACATTTGAATTTTGGTGGGTTGAAGTTACTCCGCACAAAGAATATGGTGAAAGGATTTCCATTGATCGACAGACCAGAAAGGGTTTTTGAAGGATGCATTTTTGGCAAGTAGCATAGAGAGACTTTTCCAGTCGAAAATTCATATAGAGAATGCACACCACTTGAAATTGTGCACTCCAATATTTTTGGTCCTATGTAGACATCATCCATTGGTGGCTGCAATTATTTTCTAACTTTTATTGATGACTACTAAAGAAAAACATGGGTATATTTTCTGAAACATAAATATGATGCATTTAGTTATTTTTAGCAGTTCAAGGCACTCGTGGAGAACCAGAGTGGACATCGCATCAAGATCTTAAAGACCGATAGAGGAGGTGAATATGTCTCAAATGAATTTATAAATTTTTGCAAGACCCATAGCATACAAAAGCAATTCATTGCACAGTATACACCTCAGCAGAATGGTATTGCCAAAGAAATAACAGAACCATCATGGAGATGGCACACAACATGGTGGAAGCTAAGCATTTTCCAAATGAATATTGGGGTCTGCATGCAGGCAAGGATAGACACCCTCGTGCAATTTGAAGCTACCTCATGTGATTTGGAGCTCATGCTATCTGAATCTCATGCGATCTGATAGTTTTTCCATCTGGCATATTGAGCTCCGGGATCTAAAGCGATCTGAAGAGTTTAGGTTCGCTGGGATCTCTACGATCTGAAGGGTTTGGCGATCAAATCTAGTGTGCCTTATCGAAGCTCATGCGATCTGACTATTGGAGGTTTTGTGATCTGACTATTGGATGTTTATGCTCATGTGATTCTGACTATTGAAGCTCATGCTGTCACAAATATTATAGCTACGATTTGATAGTGTTGGGATTTTCACAACTGGTTTCTATACTTCATGTGACCTCTGGTGAATACATTCCTTGCGACCTGAGCTCTGATCTGGTGAATACAAAGTCATTACATTACTTGGGGATTTTCACAACTGGTTTCCATACTGCATGCGACCTCTGGTGAATACATTGCATGCGATCTGGTGAATACTGCATATTTCATGCGATCTGGAAGGCTGCATGCGATCTAATCTCGGATCTAGTGAATACATTGCCTATGATCTGGTATACTGCATTGCGATCTGGTATACTGCATATTGCATGTGATCTAGTGACTGCATACGACCTAAGCTCCGAATACATTGCATGCGATTTGAGTCATTACATTCCTTGGGGCTTTTCACAACCGGTTTCTATACTGCATGCGACCTCTGGTGAATACATTACATGTGATCTGGTGAATACTGCATATTGCATGCGATCTGGAATGCTGCATGCGATCTGAACTCTGATCTGGTGAATAATGCATATTGCATGCGATCTGGAATGCTGCATGTGACCTGAGCTCTGATCTGTGATCTGGTATACTACATATTGTATGCGATCTGGTGACTGCATGCGACCTGGGTGAATACATTGCATGCGATCTGGTATACTACATATTGCATGCGATCTGGTGACTGCATGTGACCTGAGCTCCGATCTTCTACTTCTGCAATTAGGGTTCGATGTATAGTTGTTCGATTCACATTCAAATATCAGGTGCACACATTCCTTGTTTCTTCTTTTCTAATACATATCTACTGCTCATTTGCTCATAAATATGAATAAATCACTGCACCTACCAAAGAATGTCAAAGGTAGACCTAGCTCAATTACTTTAAATAGCATTTATGAATATTTAGAGTCTTTAGAGAAACATAGAGAAGAAAGAGAAATTAGACTACAAACAGAATTAGAAGCCATGCTGGAAAATAAATTTACATCTCTTGAAAACAAGATTCAAAAACAAATAGAAAATAAAATAACAATACTGGAGAATAAAATGGAGACACTTGAGGTTAGATTACATGCTATAGAAAACCAGAGCCAATATGCGAACCAAACATCCCAACAAGGAGACGTCGATATTTTAGAAAGTCTTAAAATGAAGGACATGATTAAGGAGCTAGAAGAAAAAGTTAATAACAACCTCACCCTAAATAATGTGGCAAATAAATTAGATATCAAACCCATTAAAGAGGAAATGAAAAAATTGATAGAACTAGACCATGAGCGTAACAAAAGGGCCTTGAACCTTGTAATTTTAGGCTTGAAAGAGGAGGAAAATGAGGATACTTTAGCCATAGCCTAGACAGAATTACACAATAGATTACAGATTGAAACAACATGTCTCATAGAAGCAACAAGGTTGGGGAAATTAACTGAGAATAAAGGAAGGTTAATCCGGGTAAAGGTAAGCTCTACTGACCATAAACATAACATACTTAGTAAAACCTCAAGTCTAAAAGGAACTGGAATATTCATAAATGAAGATCTCATTCCAGAAGATCAGGCAGAATTAAGAAAGGAGGTTCAAAAGGTAAAAGAAGCCAGGAAGGAAGGAAAATGGGCAATAATCAGAAATAGGAAAGCTGTTATTTGAGATAGAAACCAAAAAGATAGTAATAAATAGCAATTCAGCATGCTCCAGATTCTTTCTTGGAACTGTCGGGGATTTCCATGGAACAAAGGCCCCAAGCTAAGTTGGATCTCTAATGAAGTTGATATTATTTTGTTAGCTGAAACTTGGGAGCACGCAGAATCTAGGGTCCCTAACATAGATGGATTTGTGCTTTGGTCAATCTGGAACAAGCGATCCTCTCGCAGAGGCATTGGGGGTATAGCATGTTACATTAAGAATAACATATCCCCCCATGCTAGGATTTATAAAAAATACCCTCACAACCAGTATATGTGGATAGAAATCATTGACACCAACAATAGAAAAACCTACATAGCTATATGCTATTTTTCCCCTATTAACTCTAATTTCTATAAGAAGAACAATTTGGATAAAAATTGTCCTTACAATGGACTAGAGAATGATATTTATAGACTTAGGAATGAAGGTAATATCCTTTTAATGGGTGATTTTAATGCTAGAACTTCTAACAACCAAGCTATTCTCCTAAGCAATTATTCCAACCCTAATCCTCTCTGGTTAGATGAAGACCTTACTTTAGCTAGCAGGTACAAGAGAAGCTCTGTAGATTTAGGGGAAAATTTGTTTGGGTCTAAGTTAATCAAGCTCTGTAGTTCTCAAGATCTTATAATTTGCAATGGTCTAACGAAGTGGCCTAGCTCTAGCCAGATGACCTGTATCCATGGGCTTGGTAGCAGCGTAGTAGATTATGTTATTTCTGATATTTCTTTATACAACGATATAATAAATTTGGATGTTCTAAACGACCATGAGCCTGATTCGGATCATAAACCTTTAATGGTAACTCTCAACTATGCCATCCATAGAGATCCCATAGAGGATAATCCTTATAACCAAAAGAACTTGATCTTTGATAGGAATAAAAAATATATTTTTATAAATGAGTTAAAAATTAATTTGCTTCCTTTATCAAGTATAGAAAACATTGAAGACCTTTATTATAATTTTACCACAACCCTCTCTTATTCCATTAACAAGTTCTCAATTGAAGTTTTGAGTAATAAAAGGAATAGAAAATCCAACCCTTGGTATGATACTGATTGTAAAAATGCAAGGAGAGAGATTAAGGAAGCTCTTGATGAATCTCTTAAAATTAACAAGATAAAAAATTACAAATCCCTTACTAAAAAGAAAAAAAGGCAGTATATTGACAAAAGGCAAGACAATCTCTTACACCTCTCTAAGACGGCCCCTAAGAAATCCTGGAGGCAGATTCTAACTAGAAAAACTAAAGATAATAATAAAATTTCTCTGCATGACTGGAATTCCTATCTTAAAAAGATTTATGACTCCCCGAAGGTCATAGACCACTTTGAAACCCTCCTCACAATGGAAGAAGTTTTCTCTTTAAAAGACATAGATTTTGGGGTTAAGCGTCTGGCTAATGGAAAAGCTAAGGACATTGAAGGTTACCAGGCAGAAATCTTAAAAATTGGAGGTTGTGTCCTCATCCCTCACATCCACAAGCTTTTTAATCAAGCAGTCAAGCAAGGGTTCCCTAAACCTTGGACTCAGAGACTCATTATCCCTATTTTTAAAAGTGGGGATACAAATGACCCCTCAAATTATCGAACTATTATGATAAGCCCCCTCTTAGCCAAGTTATATGGTATTAGTTTGGAAAAGAAAATCAGCATTTGGCTTGAAAGTGAAGGTAAGCGGGCTAAAGGACAAGCGGGTTTTAGAAGGCATCACTCAACAACGGACCACCTTATTACGCTTAGGATCATTATGGAGGAGTGCCGCAATGATAAATCCAATCTCTTTTGCTACTTTGTGGACTTTAGAAAGGATTTCGATACGGTACCTAGAAATAACCTTTGGAATAGGTTAGAAGAGATTAAGGTTCCTTTCGAGCTAAGAGCTGCCGCAATAAGGCTCTACGAGAATGTAATTGCCAAGTTTAAAAGCAATGAGGGGTGGTCGAAAGATATTAAGTGTAATATTGGAGTTAAGCAAGGTTTCCCCCTCTCCCCTACCCTTTTTGGCATTTACATTGATAAGTTAGAGGGTTGTTTAGAAGAAGCAGGTTGTGCTGGTACGATCTTAGCTAGAATAGTCATCATCCTTCTTCTTTATGCTGACGATATTGTCCTTATGGAAAGGTGTTCTTCTGATCTTAATAAGCAGCTTCGACTCCTCAAATATTTCTTCTCTAACATGGGTATGATTGTTAACACTGACAAAACAAAATTTATGATTATCAAATCCAAGAATGATACATACGCTAATTTTATGTATGACAATAGAAACTTGGAGGAAGTGTCTTCTTACAAGTACCTAGGAATTTATATTCATCACAAGCTCAACTGGAACTATAGCATTAAGTAAAGGATTAACGGAGGGTGGAAAGCTTACTTTGGTATTGAAAATAATTGTAAAGCTGTAAACCTCATGATGTGGGATAAAAAGAAGCTCCTTTTTGAAACTCTATTCACTCCTGTCATCTTGTATGGGTGTGAGGTTTGGGGTTGTACCCTCTCTAGAGAATCTTGGAGAAAGATCGAGCAAATACAGAAACGTTTTATAACTTATAAACTCAAAATAAAAAACAATACAACCTATCCTATTTTCCTTATAGAAGTGGGTCTTTCCCCCATCGAGAGCCTAGCTATGACTAGACTCCTATTATACAAGAACAAAATCAATAACACGGGAGACCATAGACTCCCTAAGATAGCTTTAAACTCCATCCAAAAACACTTAAGGCTCAAGCGTGGGTGGTATAAGGATACCAGGTCTTGGTTAAATCATTGGGAAATCGATGAAAATGTTGCTTTGCAGAATATTAATAACATTAAAAATATTATTTCTTCTAAGTTTAAAGAAAAATTGTGGTGTGATAAAGATCTCGAGGCTAAAATAAAATTAAGATACTATAAGGAGGTCATCAACCCTACTCTCAAAGATCAAAATTATCTCTCTGTTTTGATCAATACTAAGAAAAAAATTAACATAGCTAAGATAAGAATGAACTCGCATGAGCTCCATAGTCAAACTGGACGTTGGACAGTCCCTAAAACACCATGGGTAGAAAGGGTCTGCCACCTTTGTGAGAGTAAGAACATTGAAGATGAAAATCACTTCCTCTTAGAGTGCCCTGCGTACACCCACATTAGATCCCAGTTTCATAATTTTTGTTGCAATAACGACTTCCGTAGCCTTTTAGCCTGTCAAAATTATAGTAAGCTCGGGATGCTTCTTTCCAAGCTCTTTGAGCATAGAAATATAACTTTAAAGCAAATTAATTAATTCTCTTCTTTAGGTCCGATAGACCAAAGTTTGGTCTCAGGGGACGTTAACCATCATCATCATCATCATCATCATCATATGAACTAGTGTCCGACACAGAGTGTGAAGAAAAAAGTTCCTCAAGAAGCATGGACAGGTATGAATCATAGTGTTTCTCATGTAAATTTTTTTGGTTTTGTTGCATATGCTCATGTTCCAGATGAGCTAAGAAAGAAGCTAGACAAGAAAGGCCAGAAATATATTTTTGTCAGCTATTCTGAAGACACAAAAGCATACAAGTTGTATGACCCTGTCACAAGGAAAGTGATAATTGTTGGGTAAAATATGCACTATCTAATTCAACACTTAATTGTCAACCCGGGAAGGTAGCTTGTGAGATGCAAACACTATATGTGCAAAACTGAAGGCTTAAACTAAACTAAGCTAACTAAAGATGCAAATGCGCTAACATGAAACTATATGATTTTAAACTACATGCATGTCTTTCATAATTCAAATGAAAAAATTTAATATATCTATGAACACAGATGATTTTAAGGAACCATACTTATTTAAAAGTGTATAAATGTTGGCGAATATTACTAATTCTTAAAACACCAACTATAAAATGATTGGCGATATTTTTAAAAAAATATTTTAATTTCCAAGGATTTTATATCGTTTGTATAATAATTTGGTGATTTTTAGGGTGAAATTTTTTTACCCCATCAAAATTGGGTGAAATAGGGCTTCAAAAAATGCAAAATGGAGAATCTTTTTGGGAGAAAAACATGGAAAAATAGCCCACTGGGCTAAAATTCGCCCCTAAAATTATCCCTGTCTATGAAGCTGACTAAGAACTTGAAAATTAACTATAAATTCAAATCTAATCTAATGTTATACTAATCTATTCTATAAAGGTAAGAAACTAATTAATAACTAGGATTCAAACTAGTATAACGCTATGCTAATATATTCTATGGAAGGGAATTGAAGATACTAATCTAGAAAGCAGTCGCTTGGTCTGAAAGCGATTTAACTAATGAAATAAAAGCTAACTACTTGCAGCAAATTACCTGATCTATGTTATGAATTGGAGACTATTCCATGTATGCATAAGTAAATGCCTATCTAAGAATGCAAGTGCAATTGATATATGGAAATAAATGAACTATTTAATTGCAAATTTGTAGAAAGAAAAGGAAGTAATTGCGGATTTGTAGAAAGCAAAGAAAATATTATTCTAAATACCAAGTGTAAATAAATGCGTTGAAAAAAAATAGACTAATCAAAGGAAACTAAACTTGGAGCTTTATAATCAAACCTAAAACTAAGTACAAAACAATAACTGGAAATAAATTCAATCAGTAAGCAAACCTACAACAGAAAAACAAAGTATTCTTATGTTGTCCCCACTGAGAATCAAACTGTATTCTAAGATAGCTTGTTCAATTATGCAAGTGCAATGTAGTCGACCTATAACTTGAAAAGTAAACCTATATTAAACTAAGCTATGAGAACTTTCAAAATGAAACTTTAAAATACTGAAAAATAATTTATTTGATATAAAGGAAAAAATGAAAACAATCTAAACCAAACCCTATTCCTAATGCTCAAAATCCATCCCGCAAAATTTATTAAATTCATACAAGCACAAAAATAAAATAAATTTAAAGATAAAAAATATATATAGCACCTATCTAATTACTTACATATTTAATTAACATTAAATTAAAACATCAAACTCAAAATAATCTATTTATGAAAACTTCAAAATACCAAGTACCTATGTTATTTGAAACTATACAACAAAACTATGAACTACCCAAATAGAATCTATGATAAACCCAAATTTATAACTTATTCTTTAAAATAAAATAAAATAAAACATGTTCAAAATAAAATGTATATTATAAATCACAAAACAAAAATCTCAAATAATTCAAAGAAAAGACTACGGCCAAATAATGATTAATACAAACTAAATAAATAAACTAATTAAATGAATTAATATGAATTATAACTTAAATTAATGTACACTAACTAAACTAATTTACAAATCAACCACAAACTAAAAACTAAAAAAAACAATATGAAGTCAAAAACTTTACAATACTTTACAAAATACAAACCAACCATTACAAAATTACAAAGTTAAAAACGTTATTGAATAACATAGTATAAATTACAAACTAAATTAATATACATTAACTAAACTAAACTACAAACTAAAGAAACAAAGTAAACCACTAATTACAAACTAAACTACACACTATAAATTAATTTTGAGGATATAAAATAAATAAATTTTAACATTACATCATCCCAATGATTTCAACCAATAAGTGTTGTATGTGCATAAAAATTGACATGGGATTAATGCATATGTGATTATATGTATGCAGAGCTTTATACAAGATTTGAAAAGCTATATAATTATGCTGTATAATTACGTGTATGCAAAGCTACAGGATTACATGTTAAAGCACTGGTAAATCAACCTCAACTCTAATTAACTATCTCTACATAAAACTCAATATTAACAATTCTCGAAATGACTGCAAATTCTGGAAAATTCTGTCTAAATTTGAATTAAAGGCTGAAAGACAGACTGTGCAAAAGCATGAATGGAAGGCTGAAAAACGAACTAAATGAAAATGCAAATGGACGGTCGTATCAATTCTGAAGGAATAAATCACATAAAAAAAACATAGAAAAATTACAGTTTATCAACAACAAAAATTACTTATCTGCAAAAATGAAAGGAAACTGCTGAATATGCGCAAATAGAACCTCCGGTTGTTGAGGGGCCCTTCTCAGCAATCAGAGGCTACGTCTAAGTCAATGAATCACTTTAGAGAAGCAAAAAATATACATCCACAGCTGAAAAAGAGTTTTATTATATTTGAATAGAGTTTTTATAGAGTCTATATGCCGGCAACTAGCTACCTTTTGACTCCCATCCAAAGACGTATTTTATAGTTTTACAAATAGAGGAGCAGATCGACCCTTTTAGTGGTTGACCGCTCTAATAATAGCCAGCCTTAACTACTGAAGAAACGATTTCATAATAGTTTACAATAGCTCATCATCTCTCTTTCTAATTCCTTGGGCGTCGGTTCTTCTCATGTGCACAGCTGGTGCATTGATCTCCTCTAACGTGAGCAAGGAATGAAGTGTCGAGCTAAGAGAGAAGGATCATGTATCTTCTAAATCGAGGGCCACGCACCATGAGGAACACGTGTCCAACAGAACCATGAAACTATTTTTGCTTTTAATGCCCAGGAATATGCCAACCAACGAAATTTGAAGTGCAGATGAAGGTCTTAATTAACTGTAAAAACCTTGATTCCTCGCTGAATTAATGTTGGTTTGTTTCCTAAGTTAATTTGTTGAGTGCTTGGTTTAATTATGGATGAGTTTTATTGGCTACATCACCATCCATTTCGTGACTATGTGCTACCATTATGCGCCTCCATTTTCACGTGCGGGAGTTCATCCTTTACGGCCCACACATATTGTTCACGGTCTGCATAAAACATAAAACAATTAAAATCAAAACATGCAATGACAATCAAACTTCATTTGATTATCGGTGGATGCTTTATGGTCAATGCACATTCCATCTTAAATAAGTGAATGCATAAAAAAAATGAAGACATTAAAAATAAGTGAATGCATTAAAAAATGAAAGCATTAAAAAATAAGTGAATGCATTAAAAAAAAAAACTTGAACCAACGTTTTTGTTTTATTGATGTGTTCCCTATAATAAAATGGTTATGTGGAATAACCCTATTCTTTCAATGAAAGTATTATAAGTCACATGCTAAATATATAATAAAGTAGTTTATATATATACCATTTTTTTGGAAGTAAATTAGAAGTAAATTATTAATGTCAAAAAATTTAATTTATTTTTAAATTAGCATTTTGTAAGCATTTGAAAACTAAGTATTATTTATAATAATTATTATTTTTAAATTCCTTTTAGGCATCATTTTCAATAATTGTTTATTTTGTTTTAAAAATAATGCAAAGAAATCTTAGCATTACCTATTGGTTTTATTTTGCATATGCAGGAGCAACAAGACTAGCAAGAATCGGAAGATAAATGTATCACAGAATCAAGACAAAGGAAAACAAAACTCAAGGAACCAATAAGAAACATGTCATCAAAACCTAGTGCGAAACTCAAAGTGGGGTGAAGGGCCGGATGGATTACTGAAATGTGCACTAAATGCAATAACACATAAAAAATGATGAATTAAGCTTATTTTACATTTATAAGTTATAATTGATGAAAACATAGTAAAAGATAGACAAATTAAAGATAGATGTATTAGATTTCGGTAAATAGTCGAGGAAATTAATGTAAATAACATCATTATAAAAGACAATTATGGGGCCCAACAATAATCAGTCGAGATGTTCAATTTGTCGAGAATGAATCATGGGATGGAACTATCGACATAAATGTCAATATTGTGTCGAATGTCGACAATGATGATATGGCAGAGGAATTGGTTCAAACACCATAGGTAAGTCAACCGGTCGCATCACCATCAACTGCCATGATACCATGACATGGTTCAACACAAGGACCATCGACACAAGTAGAATCTCAAGCTACATCGACAAGCACACCAAGAGGACAACAGACTCCATCATGCATTTCGTCAAGGTCGACATCAATAGAACCGGTGAAGACAAGAAGTCTGCATGAAATATATGAAGCTGGTACACCAAATTCATTCTCTCTCTTTGCGTTATTTTCTCCTATATATGATCCACTAATATTTGAAGAAGTTGTTGAAGAAGAAGTGTGGCAGAAGCCATGGATGAAGAAATAGAATGCATTGAGAAGAACCAAACATGGGAGCTGGTAGATGTACCAAAAGACAAATATGTAATTAGTGTCAAATGGATTTACAAGACAAAGCAAGATGCTGATGGGAATGTGCAGAAGAAAAAAGCAAGAATAGTAGCAAGAGGTTTTACACAGCAACCCAGCATAGAATTCAATGAAACGTTTGCACCTATTGCACGCATAGATACAGTCAGAACAGTTTAGGCCATTGCTGCACAAAACAAATGGCATGCTTATCAAATGGGTGTCAAGTCATCATTTTTGAATGGCTATCTAGAAGAGGAAGTATATGTGGAACAACCACAAGGCTATGAAGTTCCAAGTCAAGAGCATAAAGTGTAGAGGCTGAAAAAAGCGCTCTATGGTTTGAAGCAAGCTCCTAGAGCTTGGTTGTCATAACCCCGAATTTGAACAAAAAATTAAAATTTTTAATTTAACATAAAATGCCTACAGTCGCAGTTTTGATAACTACTAGAGGCTAACAGAAAAATGAAATAGTTAACAATATGTATTGATTAACTTCAAACACATAAAAACTAATACCATTTAATTTTGATATGTTTAGTATGTGACCTGTATTCAGTTGTTTCTAGTTGTACTGATAATTTTACTGTTTGGCAAGTAGGTGAAATCTATGTTTGAAATTTTGGGCTTACTTACCGTTATGCTAACGCAGATGGACTGTTGGTTCTTACGGGTTCAAAAGGTAACGATCGATCAAGTAGAAGTTTAATTCATAAGGTAGGAAAAGGTATTTATGTTTGCATGTTAATATGCTAGTTATTAACTAATTAATCTCAAGCAAGATGTAATATCCCAAACTGATATTTTCCTGTTTATGTGTATACTGTAGATGGATAATAGACTTACTCCTTAATCAAATAGGAAAGCAAACCCCGATCTTTGCATGCATGCAGTTGCATGCAAATATGTGCCATAGAAAAATACTGAGATGCTATAAAATAGGATAAATCAATGCATGTACATACCAGTATATAGATTAGCTGATGGTGAAGAGACTAGTCCCATCATGCAAGGATTCTTCCAGAGGAATAAGGAGATACACCAAATCATCCTCCATAGGTGAATGCACCCTCCTCCCAAACTATATAAGCTCCAGAATAATAAATAAGCTGTTGATGGAAGCCCAGATGATGTGCACTAGGGTTATAATACCCCTTTGATGATGATGGAAGAAGCATGCGGAAGTTCTGAACCCTGTAGGTAGGAAAATGAATTTATTTGTCTCTAATCACGGTGACATGGTGTGACATTGAAACCCTCTGGCTGGATGAATAATCAACCTCCCAGAATAACTGCTAAATGTAACCTGATGATGAACTAGTGCTGAACCTGGATGATCCAACCTAATGATGAACTAGAGAAGATAGATTTTGCTGCCAAAATACACCGGTTAGCTGAGCATGCGCTCAACCCCAACTTATCTCATCGAGCTCTGCAATTCAACTCCACAAATCAATTATCACATAAGTGACTTCTCCATTCACTTTATCTTTATTTTATAACTCTCAACTGTGAAAACCCTAAATTTTGACCTAATTAGGTCACTTTATATTCTAATTTACAGTTGAATTGCATGCATGTGCATGGAGACTTAATCGAGTGCATGCATCATTAATTAATGCCCGAATTTCATGCATGCAAGTGGCCTTTGGCTCTAGTGGCCCTCTTTGACCTAATGGTGATATAATATTGATTCCCTAGATCTTCTATATATGGCATCAGTCTTCGACTGATTCCTTGGATATCAGTATCAGCTCGAACCTATAGGAATCACATAGGTTAGTAGGTTGGTCCTCAATGCCTAAGCAGAAGAGGACATTACAATCCTCCCCACTTGAATTTGCTTTTCCTCAAGAAACTATAAAGCTGGGTGCTGTAATACATGTTCTGCCTCCAAAGTAGCCTCCTCTATAGGCAGATCTTTCCACTGAACTAGGTAATCTCTGATAATTTTGTTCCTCAGTTTCCTCTCTCGCACCTCTAGGATGCACTCCGGAATCAGAACCAATTGCCCCTCATCATCAAGGGGAGGCAACTCAAAATATGTAACAATCTATTGACCAACCACCTTCTTGATATTGGAGACATGAAATATGTTGTGAATCTTGCTATCTGGGGGTAGTTCTAGCTTGTATGCTACCTCTCCGACCTTCCGAATTATCTTGTATGGACCATAGAAACGAAGTTGGAGTTTTCTTGCTCCTTTATTTTTAAGAGATGATTGTCGATAAGGCTAGAGGTATAAATAAATGAAGTCTCCCACCTCAAAACTGCGCTCAACACTGTGCCTGTATGCATATATCTTCTATTGATTCTGAGCAGCCTGTATGTTCTCCGTGAGTATCTTGAGGATATCTTGACCCTCCTGAATCCACTCCTTGGCCTTGGGGGCCCTGGTATCGCAAAAGTGGAAGCATCATACCCATATAGGGATCGGAAAGGGGTCATACTAATGGTCATATGGTAGGTGGTGTTGTAACAATGTTCACCCAAGTGTAACCATTTGATCCATGTCCTCTACTGACCTGATACGTAATTTCTCAAGTATCCCTCAATCCATTTATTAACAATCTCTATCTGCTCATCACTCTGCAGATGACAACTTGTGCTCATGGATAACTCGGTCCCCACTAACGAGAAAAGCTCTTGCCAAAAGGATCCTATGAATTTGTTGTCCCTGTCACTGACAATGGTCTTGGGTAACCCATGGATTCTAAATACCTCTCTGAAAAATAGTTTTGCTACCTGTGCTGCTAAATAATCTGATGATATGGCAAAGAAGTGAACAAACTTAGTCAATCTTTCCACTACTACGTATAAGCAGTCTCTGCCATGGACCTTGGGCAGCCCAGTAATGAAGTCCATAGAAATTCTCTCCCATTTTTGCTTGGGAATCAGTAAGGGATATTGTAGTAAACCAGCTAGGTGGATGTGCTCTATTTTGTTTTGTTGGCACAAGATGCACTCTCTCACATGTTGTATCACATCTTTCTTGAGTCCCTTCCATGAAAACCTTTCTCTAATCTATTTGTAGGTCTTGAGAAACCCTGGATGCCCTGCTAATGGTGAATCATGTGATTCCTGTAAGATTTTCTTCTTGAGGGGAGACTCTGGAACCAAGAAGATTCTATTTTTTTAGTATATGATATCATCAATGACCCTGTACCTATCATCCTGAATCTATCCATCCAATAGATCGCAAACAAACTTATCTTTGGAGTACTCAACCAAAAGATGAGACCTCCAATCTAATAAGATGCTCATAAGGGATAAAGTAGTTGGTCATCTAGAAAGTGCATCAGCCACTAAATTTATCTTCCCCCTTACGTACTCAATATCGAAGTCATAAGCCTGAATTTTACTTACTCATTTCTGTTGTCTCTCATTTAGCTCTTTTTGCTCTAGGGAGTATTTTAGGTTGTTGTGATCTGTCTTAACCTTGAACCTGGAACCTACTAAGTACTGTCTGAACTTGGTTAGTGCATGGAGGATAGCTAACATCTCTTTTTCATATATTGAATAGTGGCGCTCATAGTATTTTAGCTTCCTTCTCTCAAATGAAATGGGGTGGTTTTTCTGCATCAAAACTGCCCCAATTCCCTCTCTTGAAGCATCACATTCTAACACAAAGGATTGAGAAAAGTCTGGTAAAGATAATACTGGCCATGAACTCATTACCTCCTTCATTTTCTCGAATTTTTGTTGTGCTTCCTACGCCCAACTAAATGCTCCCTTCTTGGTAAGATCTGTGAGGGGTGCGGTCATCTGTGAGAATCCGCTGACACACCTCCTGTAGTAGGTGCAAAGGCCCAAAAATCCCGTCAATTCTGTCACATTTTTAGGTGTAGGTCAATCCAAAATTGCCCGAATCTTCTCTAAGTGCACCTGGATCCCGTTGTCCCCTACCACATGTCCTAAGTACAACATCTCCTGCATGCCGAACTTACACTTGGACATTTTGGCATATAGTGACTGCTCTTGTAGAATACCAAGTACTTCATCAAGATGTCTCAAATGTTCTTCCCAAGTCCGACTATATATCAATATATTGTCGAAGAATACCATAATATATTTATGCAACTGTGTCCTGAAGATATGGTTCATGCATTATTGGAAAGTAGCTGGTGCATTAGTGAGCCCAAATGGCATCACTAGAAACTCATAATGTCTGTAGTGGCAACGGAAAGCAGTCTTTGGAACATCCTGTTCCCTGACCTGAATTTGATGGTACCCTGAGTAGAGGTCAATTTTGGAAAAGTACTTTGCCCCCTATAGTTCATCCATTAACTCATCAATCCTAGGGATGGGATACCTATTCTTTATGGTCTTCTTATTGAGTTCCCTGTAATAAATGCACATGTGTAAGGTTCCATCCCTTTTCTTCACTAGCACTACTGAAGATGTAAAGGGACTGGAGCTAGGTTTGATGTATCCCAGCTTGAGTAGCTCCTTTATTGTACTCTTGATATCACCTTTATACCTCTTGAGATGTCTATAAGGAGTGGTGATAACTACTTGGTTCCCCTCCTCTAACTCAATAATGTGCTCAAATCCCCTATCTAGAGGTTGACCTGCTGGAAGGTCTCCGAATACTACCTTGTTCTTCTGTAGTAAGGCCTCTATATCTATTGGATGTTTTGTGGCCTCATCTAGTGGCTTCTTGAAGGTAACCATACACTCTCCAACCCACTCAATATCTCCCTGTCGGAGTACTGCCTCCATCCTGTGTGATGTCGCTGCTATGGGAGGATAGGTATCCATCCCTCTCAATACCACCTTCTGTCCTTCTACTCCTGTAAACTCCATCTCCATGGTCTAGTAATTTGTGGAATACTTCCCTATGGAATACATCCACTGAACTCCTAGTACCACATTAATTTTAGGTACATCTACCACATAGAATGTCTCTATCACTGTATAATTCCCAAGCGTTACCTTTAATTTAGGAATCCTCTAACTACACTCCATGGTGTGACCTGTTGCTGCTACCGAAAACCCATCAAAGCTCTCAGTTTGAATGTCTCTCTTTTTAACCCATGTAGCATCAATGAAGTTGTGGGATGCCCCACCATCTATCAGTACTCCCACTCTGTGGCCCTGTACGGTACCTTTGATCCGAAGAGTGTGGAATCTAGGAAACCATGTCATGGTAGAAATGGTACCTCCTGAGGCCTGTCCCTCAGCAACTATCTCTGTTGTCTCTTTCTACTCCTGATCCTGGTAATCCTCATCCTCCTCACTATCGGAATAAGCCTCTATGTAGTATGCATTTCCTTTTCCTAAACATTTGTGACCTGGTATCCATGGTTCCTGGCAAGTGAAACATAACATTTTTCTTCTAAGGTCCTATCGGGTATCATTGTCCATCCATTCTTTCTTGGGTCATGGTTTCCTTTCTTTATCTTTAATAGGAACATTGGTCCTGGGAGGAAACCTATTTTTGGGCACTGCATCTTGCAAGTCTCTAGTCCATCTGATGGTGGTGGTGGGCCTATAAGACTTGACCCATCCCCATAAGGGTTCAGTGAGAGCCTCAGTGTACAACATAATCAACATACTCTATGATATATCTGTGACCATGACTTCTATCCTCTAAAACTCAGAAATAAAATCATCTGCACTTCTTATCTTCTTGAGTTGTGCCAACTCCCTAAAGTGTACCTATGGATCCTTTCAATCAAACCGCTCAATGATCCTCTATGTAAAATATGTGTATAAGGTGATGGTGTTGTGACCCAGTGTCACTAACCCATGGTACCACCACTCATGTGCTTCTCTGTCCAAATGCAAAGTAGCCAATTTAATGGCATCTGTCTCAATCATGGGGTTGATCTAGAAGTATGTATCCAATGTCTGTACCCAATTCCTAGCTGGGCCACCCCGGATTCCCTCAAAGGTAGGGATAGTCAGTTTACATACGGTGCATTGTAACTCATATTTCTGGGTGAATGTCCTATTGTAAGCTTTGGGTTTGTTCTTAATTTTAAAGTGGCAGAAGTCAGTGAAGGTCATGGCTAAATGGAAGTCCTCTCCTAAATCCCTATATTCTCTCAGATAGGCACTCCTGGGTTCTTCTGGTTCTGCTTGTGCTAGAGGCATTGTAGCTGGACTATCTAAGAATTGAGGCATGGTAGGTCAGAAAGGCTTTTATATATGGGGATGGATCTACATGCTCGTATGTAATTTCTCCCTACTACTCCCGGTGGATACCCTATCACTGTTGGAAAATAAGTGACTATGTGGGGTGGCCCCATTCTTCTTAGTCATTTTCCTGAAGGTGCTCATCATTTCTTTTTTCCTACTGGTGAGTTCTTTTATGGCTGATAGGAGACTATTGAAAGCTATTTTGTGGCTATTTTATCATCATTGGCCATTGTTTCTTTTCCTTTTTCAAACTAATACTCTATGTTCCCCAAATCTATGTCTTCTAACTCCTCTTCTCTGTCTCTATACCTATGTCTCCTATGAGTAATGTTGTATGGATCTCCTAGATTCATTTATAACTTTTGCATGCCCACAGCTGGTAAGGAAAATAGATTCGATACCACTGTAATATCCCAAACTGATATTTTCCTGTTTATGTGTATATTGTAGATGGCTAATAGACTTACTCCTTAATCAAATAGGAAAACAAACACCTAAATTTGCATGCATTTAGTTGCATGCAAATATGTGCCCTAGAAAAATACTGAGATGCTATAAAATAGGAGAAATCAATGCATGTACATACTAGTATATAGATCTGCTGATGGTGAAGAGATTAATCCCAGCATGCAAGGATTCTGTCGAAGGACTAAGGAGATACACCAAATCATCCTCCATAGGTGAATTCACCCTTCTCTCAAACTATATAACCTCCAGAATAGTAAATAAGATACTGCTATGAGCCCGGATGATGTGCACTAGGGTTATATTACCCCTCTAATGATGATGGAAGCAACGTGCAAAAGTTCTGAACCATGTATGTAGGAAAATGAATTGCTTTGTCTCTAATCATAGTGACACAGTTTGACGGTGAAACCCTTTGGCTGGATGAATAATCAACCTCCCGAAATAACTGTTGAATGTAATCGGATGATGAACTAGTGCTGAAGCTAGATGATCCAATCTGATGATGAACTAGGGAAAATAGATTTCGTTGCCGAAATACACCAGTTAGCTGAGCATGCGCTCAACCCCAACTTAGCTCGTCGAGCTCTCCAATTCGACTCCACAAATCAATTATAACATAAGTGACTTCTCCATTCACTTTATCTTTTTTTTATAACTCTCAATTGTGAAAACCCTAACTTTTGACCTAATTAGGTCACTTTATCTTCTAATTTTCAGTTGACTTGCATGCATGCGCATGGAGACTTAATCGGGTGCATGCATCATTAAATAATGCCTGGATGTCATGCATGCAGGTGGCCATTGGCTCTAATGGCCCTCTTCGACCCAATGGTGACATAATATTGATGCCCTAGATCTTCTATATATGGCATCAGTCTTCAACTGATTCCTTGACTGTCAGTACCCGCTTGAACCTATAGGAATCACATAGGTTAGCAGGTTGGTCCTCAATGCCTAAGCAGAAGAGGACATTACACAAGCTATGATGAGGTAAATTAATTGTCTTCTATTGTTTTTGTTTCCTAAGATAGTATTCAAGCTTAGATATAAAGATCATTGTCTTTATCATACTCAGCAAAACAATAGATACTTACTGTGAGGTTAGAGCTCAAGTTCTTAGTCATACCTTTACTTTCATTTTAACATGCTTATATCACTAATGTTATGTTTAAATGTACTATCTCTTATTCATGGAAGTACTCCTTTCAATCTCTATAGTAAATATTTCCATTAGAGTACATGTTTCTATTTTGTCTTTTTCTTACTAGCCATGGAATTTATTAACCTGTTTGTTTGTATGTCAGTATGCTAAGCATCAAGTTATAGACTTCAGTACTTAAAATATTGCTTGTTGCTTGTATCATTGTAACTATATACAATACCCCTTTATTCATAATGTTCCAATATAATTGTTACTTGCATCCTATAGAATCTACTACCTGGAAATTTCCATGACATTATCAGTTTGGTTCTTGTAACTAGATACATCATCCTAAGATGGAATACTACCTATTACCAATTTTATAAAGTCTAAATCATAGGTAAATACACTATTAGTGTTATTCCTATAAATTATAAACCTTGTACATGGGTTATATTATAGTAAAATTATTATCCTAAAGTTGCCTCACTTTTATTAAAATGTAGTGTTTATTAACTACTATGGTATATTTTACTACCTAGAACTTCTAATCTGAGGTCTATATCAAGTGAAACAAAATTGCAAAGATTCTTATACTATGCTAGAACCTAGCAAACATAAATAATCAAAAACTGTCTTGGTAAATAATGATAGGATTCATTATTATGGTCATTGGCATGTTGAGCATACAAGACATTATTTGCAAAAGCTTACACCAAGGTCGAGCTTCGTGATTGTGTATTTTACATGGTTCAAATACCATTACTCTATAGTCAAGCGACATATTTAGTTATTAGTAACTAAAACTAACCTTAAACCATCGATTGCCAATAGTCTAGTTTTGATCTACATATAATATGGGTTGATGCACAATCATGGACTCCTTTAAAGACACTTTAGATGCCACATAATACTGGAATAAATGGAAAACTCTGACTTTAGGTGACAATTAGGGGTACTTCCCTAACTTATTTGAAGATGAAGTAAAAAGAGAAAAGATAGGAAATTGAATCAGCTTTCATAATATATAGTATTTATGTAGAGAAAATTTGTGTAAATGATTATAAAATTAGTTTCCATGAAAGCAGGTTTTCAAATTTTCAGCACATCTTAACATATATGTTTGTGCAGGTGCAGCAATATATGAGGTAAATGATGTCAATTTGGGATAAAATATTGTAGACATATAAAGAACATATGGGCCTAGTGCAACACTATTTATTCAGAATTTTTCATGAATTATTTTATTATTATTAATTATTGAAGTCACAAAATCTTGAAATTAAAACCTTATGTGCGGGTCCAACACTATAGGGGCAAAAATTAATGAAATCCTTGATTTATAAATCTAAGATCATAGAGCTTGATCTCGTCTAGTGCACCATATAGTTTTATTGAGAAATAGTGATGGAAATCAAAAGTTATATAACAAACAATCGATGTACGTATTTTCAAAAACTGACGTGTGTCATTTAGAAAAATAATTATAAATAAATAAAACATATTTTTGAAGGAAAAAATTACATATTCAGAATCGTAAGATCGTAATCTACAATATCCTAGATTTTCATAAAAAAATATTGTGTATGTCATAGAAAAACACACCATCTAAACTGAGCATATTGATAGAGTTATAAAAGACAAGCAATAGCCCTCGTTTATTTGTCCTAGCCAATAGGTTCGGTAGTCCGAAGCTATTTCTGAACCTAATGCCAAACCTTATTCCCACCAATAATTTTAATTTTAAAATAATGCATATGCGTTATAATGCATATGCGTTATAGCTTATTCATATTGCATATGCGATATAACGCATATGCGATATGATAAAGCTATAATGCATATGCATTTTTTCTTAACTAATTTGGTACGAGAGTAAAAAATAGTAATGGCATCCTTATCCCATTATAATACCATTTAGACAACACTATGATGGACACAAATAATTCTTCTTTTTAACGATGAATGAAGCCATGGGCTATGCATCCAAGAAAATAGGGAGGTGAACGAAGCCATGGGCTATGTATCTAAGAAAATAGGGTGATGAACAAAGCCATGGGCTGTGCATCCAAGAAAACAATAATTCCTCCTGTCCTTCGATCTATTTAGCTTCAAGGGAAAATTTGCAACATTAACAAATAGATTAAAGATTGATTTATGTCAGCGCTCAAAGGACGTTATAAAGTCACAAGAATTCTTGTTTGGTAGCTCTTTTGGATGTAAAAAATCCAAAACGAGTACCGATGGATCAACGTACGCTCTCACTGCAAACCGCTAGTGATGATTCATCGATAGGTGATAGGTGACTTTAATCAACATTTTTATAGTTATCGTGTTCTTTTAATTGTCATCCTCATCCTCGTCATCATCATCATCATCATCACCCTCATCCTCATCCTCATCATCGTCGTCATCATCACCCTCATCCTGATCATCATCATCATAGTCATCATCCTCCTCATCATCACCATCATTGTTCATCGTCATCTTCGTTTTCACCCTCATCCTCATCATCATCATCATCACCTTCATCCTCATCATCATCATCATCATTACCCTCATCCTCATCATCATCATCATCATCCTCATCCTCATCCTCATCCTCATCATCATCATCATCATCATCACTCTCATCCTCATCAGCTTCATCATGGTCATCATCATCATCATCATCTTCATCACCCTCATCCTCATCATCATCCTCATAGTCATCATCCTCCTCATCATCACCATCATTGTTTATCATCATCACTCTCATCCTCATCATCATCATAATCACCCTCATCCTCATCATCATCATCATCATCTTCCTCCTCCTCCTCCTCCTCATCATCATCACCCTCATCCTCATCATCATCATCATAGTCATCATCCTCCTCATCATCACCATCATTGTTCATCATCATCTTCATCATCACCCTCATCCTCATCATCATAATCACCCTCCTCCTCCTCCTCCTCCTCCTCCTCCTCCTCATCATCATCCTCATCATCATAATCACCCTCATCATCACCCTCATCCTCATCAGCTTCACCACAATCATCATCATCATCATCATCATCATCATCATCATCATCACCCTCATCCTCATCATCATCATCATAGTTTTCATCCTCCTCATCATCACCATCATTGTTCATCATCATCACCCTCATCCTCATCATCATCATCATCATGGTCATCATCATCATCACCATCATCATCATCACCCTCATCCTCATCATCATCATCATCATCATCCTCATCCTCATCATCATCATAGTCATCATCCTCGTCCTCATCCTCATCACCATCATTGTTCATCATCATTGTCATCATTATCATCCTCATCATCATCATCGTCATCGTCATCGTCATCGTCATCCTCCATCATCATCGTCGTCGTCGTCATCCTCCATCATCATCATCATCATTGTCCATCGTCATCGTCGTCATCGTCATCGTCATCACCACCATCATCATCCTCATCATCACCATTGTCATCATCATCATCATCATCATCATCATCACCATCCTCATCCTCATCCTCATCCTCATCATCATCACCATCATCATCCTCATCCTCATCCTCATCATTATCGTCATCAACCTCATCATCATCGGCATCATCATCATCACCCTCAACCTCATCATCATCACCATCATCATCACCATCATCATCATCCTCATCATCATCATCATCATCATCACCACCCTCATCCTCATCCTCATCATCATTGTCATTATCATCATCATAATCACCCTCATCCTCATTATCATCATCATGCTCATCATCATCATTATCATCATCATCATCACCCTCATCCTTATCATCATCATCATAGTCATCATCCTCCTCCTCATCATCTTCATAAGCATAGATAAATGTAAATTGCATATATTCAGTGAGCACTAAATCGCATATGTGATATATCCCATATGCACTAACTCGCATATGCATTTTAGAGAACATGTAAAAAACCTGCTCGTTCATTAAAAAGCATTGTATCAATATCGCATATGCGATATATCAAAGGTGTGTTATATCGCATATGCGATATATGTTGTATACAAAATGTTGGGTTGCATGCTGTGGGCTAGGTTTACTGTATCAAAAGACATAATTCGTCTGAACCCGCGCACAGAGAACTGTTCAATGTGCAATTTTTTATCATTATTTACATAATTCCATAGTTTTGTATAGGTTTGGGTGGATTTCAATGGGGAATGTGCGTAATAGAGGATGAAAGTCAGCAAGGAAGGTGCTTACACCAGACGAAGCAGAAAATAAAAAGGGAAAAAGAGGGAAGATTCAAGAAATCGTCGCCATTCATTACATGAGCAAATAGTTCCCATTCCCCCTCAGCAAATACCTGACGTAGAGGCTGAGGAATATAATGCAACATTAAAGGAAGTTGGTTATACGGAAGTTGATATTATTGATCCATTAGTAAACGGACAATCTTGTGAAGAGTTCAACAATTATGTTACTCCCGATGCAAATGTGACTCAGCAACAACCATGGTCGGTGGTTCAATCTCCTAATCAAAGTTGTGAGCCTGTAGTGGATGTAAACGTCACTCTAGCATTTCAAACGGCAACAAATTTTGCATCAAAATGAAAGAGAACTCCTAAACAAATACAAGTGGACGAGAGCGGATTGAATTCCATGGAAGGTAAGGTGGCTAAATGCACTATCCTTCATCATTGTTCTCAAATAATGAAAAAATATTTTGATAACAAATTTGAAGCCGGTAAATGCCAATTTTTTTTAGCTTTGCTTAAATATAGAAATATGGCAACTGTTAGAAGAAATTTAGGCATAACAACAATGAAGAATATCGAATCAAGTAATCACATTGTTAAATCTCTTGCTGTTGCATTCACATCGATTGGTAAAAAGAATCGTTCACAAGACTATAATGTGGCTCGTCGTGTATTGGCTGAATCAACTGTATATAGATCCACAAGACAACGTTGTTTACTTAAATGCACATCATAAATTGTGCCTTTACATCCAAAGACACTTAAAAAATATTCAGTGAGAAGAGACAACCTTGATGTGGAGGGACAAATGGAAACATTATGGGAATTTAGCGGTAGGTTTCCCCTCAAAGACATGAAGTTAGTCGAAGCAGTGAAGGGCCTAGTGCAAACATTTTGGCATGATAACACTAGGCCTTCTTCTAACATGAAGGATGTGTTAAAACATTGTAGGGGTTCTAGAAACACTAAACCTCATGTTAAACATTATCTTGACATGACACAAACTCAACTGTTCAAGATGTTTAAAGTTGCCCACATAGAGCTAAGGCTCGGAAAAAGATCTTTTGAAAAATGCAAGCCTTGGTATGTTAGATTCAATACCATTCGTAACACTTTTTATTGTAGATACCACATAGAGTTTGACCTATATTACCATACATTTGCACATATACATTGTTTTTTGCATCCTAACCATGTGCAAGAATGCTCAAGTACAGTACCGCCAATGTCATCCAGAGATTTCATCCATAGCATAATGTGTCTGAGGTAAGATCGGTAGACACATTACTTAAAACAATGTGTAGACAGTTCTTGCAACAATTGTGGTGGGATATCATTATGGTCTGATTGCATCCATAAAAGTGAAGATCAAGCATTCGGGAATGCAATTGTCGAGAAGAAGAACTATCAGTATGAGACATATCAGCTAAATGATGGGAAAGAAAGCAGGAAGATTAAATTGGTGACTTCACAAGTAAATTGTTGAATATTGACATATTAATATTCATGTACACATTTTTTTATGTGGTTTATTGACATATTAATATTCATGTACCAGGTGCGAGTATGTGATTTTATTCTAGAGTTTCATGGAAAGATCCAACAGTAAATTCAACATGTCAATATGGCATGGTGGAAAGATGAGAAATTCAGAATATGCCGAGACACCTTCCCTCTTGGAACAATACTATTAGTGGTTGAATTTGCGGAAAATTACACCCTACAACCACAAAATGAAATTCAAAGTCAATACTATCACTCAGAGCAGGTGAGCATAATGGTGCATATGATGTATCGACATGGGAAATATAGCAATGAAGAGAAACGTTTGATACTGAAAGAAAGTCACTTCTACATAAGTGATGACTGGACCCATGACATCCATTACATGCAACATTGCTTTAAATTATTCTATGATCACGTGATAGCTATGGATATACCATTTTATCATCATTTCATTTGGTCAGATGGTTGTGCTGGATAGTTTAAGAATGCACATGTATTTGAATGGTTTTGTTTGTTGCACATAAAATACAAGGTGCCACATGTATGGAACTACTTAAAAAATGGTCATGGAAAAGGAGAGGATGATGGTGCTAGTGCATGCATTAAAACTGCCCTTCGAAGGGAAGAGATGAAGTTTACAGGTGCTCTCCTTCGAGACGTTGCATCTATAGTCGAATGGTGTGCATCTGTCATGGGAGAATAAGCAACAAGGAAACACTTAGTGTGAAGAATATTCTGGGAGGTCACAAATGTGCACCAATCATAAACACATCGGGTGAACAAAGTGCATGGAACTCGATAGTTTCATTCAATTAGAAGCTTAGACAACTCGGCCCTACAAATTTGGACAAGATTGAAGGCTTCTTTTGTAGTTCCTGTATCATCTATGAATGGGATGGTTTTGAGGATACAGATACCATTGATACATGGGATTGAGTGACACTTGGCACCAATTTCAATGGGGTTAATGAAATAGACCATTTGGAAGATGACCAGACACATATTTCTATCGACTATGATCACATATTGGATCTCATACAAGCAGGTACATGAGTAGTACCTAAATAAGAAAATGCATTTATGTATTGTTTACTTGACTTATGTAGAATTTAATTTATGTAGAAATTAGAAATGCAAGACCTTATTTACAAAATGTATTGTTAACTTGACCTATTTCCTTTCACAGGTCAGATATATGTAGTGGTTTCCCCAAAAAATAATGAATGGGGTTCTGACTATTGGTTGGCATTTTGCTTAGAGGAGAAACAAACCATTCTCGAACCTATTACAGATGATGAAAATATTGAATTCCCGACCAACTTGATGGTTATAAAAGGGGAGTACTTAACACTTGCAGCACAATAGAAAAGGAAGGGTGGGTATGTATATCAAGATTATAGACCAGGAGCTATTGTATACCACTTCACCAACCTAGTAGTTGGTATAAACATCAAACTGTGTACACTTGGTCACAAAAATAGGTCACATGTACGATACTTGCTACCTCATATAGAGCACGAAATATTGATGGACACCATCGAAACCAGAGATGATCCGGATGGCCTACTTGTATGAGTGCATTGTCAGGTGCATTATTTAACCTTTAAAGTGAATTATGAAGCACAATTCAATTATTTAGCCTTAATTTATTCCAAATGTAATAAACCTGTGATTGATAGATACCTATTGATGTATTTGTAACATCGGAATGTATTCATCTATGTATCTTATATATTGTAACTCGATGTTTATTCCAGGATGTATCTATTATGTATTTGAGTCATGTTTCCATGCCCCGATGTTCCGATCGGGAGAATCAATAATGTAAACAAGTCATGTCAAGTCATAGTGGGTAACCCTCCGATTGTGTAAGGGTTAAAGTCCCCGCAGTTCCGGGGCACTAGGGTTATTAGACTCTCCAAGTAGAGGTCAGCCCTAGTAGGTTTTAGTCATACTAGGATTAGTGTAAATAGAGATCTGGGATCTCTATTTATCACACATCACTCACTCACTCAAGTGTAGTGCATAGTTGAGGAACGAAAGACACTGGGACTAGACAAGAAGAATATTACTGCTGTCGAGAGTGCATCTTACTATTTTGGGGTCTTACCTCTTGTGTTGATTCTATCTCTGAGGAAGTTGCGGGTTTTTCTACATTTATGGTTTCCCCGATCAAAAACACTGTGTTCATTGTCTCTTGTGTTTGATTGTCGTACTTGTTATTCTCTCAGTAAAGATCCTAACATAATGCTAGCTTAGTGTTGAAAAACTAACATGGTATTAGAGATAACATGAGAAGAAGACACTGTGCAGCTATGGAAACTAGGGTTTCCTAGTTTGTGGATCTTCCTCCACAGATTTTCATCAAAAGTAAGGTGGAACAACTCTCCTCCTTAGGGCGCATCTTTCTATCGAAACAGAATCCAATTCTGAGGTTTTTCAGTTTTGGACCTGTCACTACTGTCAGAAATTAGGGATTTTCATAGAAGAGGAATTTTTTAGTGAGCCCAGGCCTGGATTGATCTCCTCCCCAAAATTGAAGTTAGGAACAAATTTCAAGGCATTTGGATGGACAGAACTCCAGAAAAGGAAAACCCTAATTTTCTCCTGAATCAGCTCTGCAGGATTTCAGCTCAAGTTTCAGATCCAACATCTTGAACCTGGTAAGATCTAAAATCTTTTGTATTTCCATTTGAGGTTCTCATTTAATATGTCTCATCATACCAAGCTTAATGAAAATCTTGAGGGAGCTGAAAAATTCCAAGCCTGGAAGTATAGGATCTCCTTGGTCCTGGAAGAAAATGAATTAGACTCCTACATCCATGAGGAGGTTCCAATTCTAGAGGGAGATGAGGCAAAGGCCTTACATAAGAAGAAGATGGTTATGGCAAAGAGGATCATTGCTGATTCTATCAAGGATCACCTCATCCCACAGGTGTCCTCTCTCAAGACACCTAGCCGCTATGTTTAATGCCTTAACCAAATTGTTTGAAGGAAAGAACATCAATTAGAAGATGACCTTGAGAAACCAACTGAATAATGTGAAGATTCAGAATGTAGAAACCATCCAGTCTTACTTCACAAAAGTTTCTCAAATCAAAGAGAAACTAAAAGCAGTTGATGAAGAAGTGGAAAATGCAGAGATTGTAATGACTACATTGAATGGCCTCCCTAGGTCATCGGATTCTTTCATCCAAGGAATTTGTGCTAGGAAGAAGTTAGTCAAGTTCAGCAGACTATGGGAAGAGTGCTCTCAAGAAGAAGCTCGGATAGCAGATCGAGAAGAAAAGATGGGGAATGAATACCAAGCTCTCATGGTACACTCCAAGACTCACTCTAAGTCAACAAGAAAGAAAGCTCATCACCTCAGAAGTAAGCACTCTCACAAAGATAATACTAGAAGAGATATATCTAGGATCATATGCTATACTTGTGATGAAGCAGGACACTATGCAAGGAATTTTCCTAACAAACATAATATAGTAAAGAAGAGCAACAAAAGATGACATCATGCTCATGCTGCAGAGGATGATGAACCATCCAGAAAGAGATCCAGATATGAAAGTGAATATTCTTCAAGCGAGGATGAATATGTTCTGATATCAGCTCTCACAGGTAACATTAATCATGGTAGTGGTGATTGGCTTATAGATAGTGGGGCTTCCAAACATATGACTGGATTCAAGGAATCCTTTGTAAGACTGTCAGAACATGAATCACCTCACAAGGTAAATCTAGGAGATGACTACCAATATCCAATAAAAGGTAGTGGGGAATCTTCATATAAGTTAGACTCTGGAAAATATCTAACAATAAAAGAAGTATTGTTTATGGTAGGAATGAAGAAGAACCTTCTCTCCATATCAGCATTATATGCAAAAGGAATGCGGGTTTCATTCATAGATGGTCAAGTCATCATGTGGCCAAAAGGAAAGATAATCGATGATGTGGTAGTAATTGGAGAACAAGAAGGAGGATTATACAAACTGAAGGGCCATCCAGAACAAGCCTTGGTCCATGACACAATAGATCCAAGTGAATTTTGGCATAGAAGGCTTGCACATTTGCATTACAGAGCACTACCTATTGCAAGCAAAGCTGTCGAAGGTCTTCCAGAAATTCAAACAAAACATGATGGGGTCTGCAAAGGATGTGCGAAAGGAAAGAATACAAAGAAGACATTTCCAAGCAATGAAATCAAAGAAAAAGGAATCTTGGAAATCATCCACTCCGATGTATGCGGTCCTATGTCATCAAACTCTCTAAGCGGGTATGCATATTATGTTTCTTTTATTGATGATTTTTCTAGGAAGACGTGGGTTTACTTTATGAAGAACAAAGATGAAGTATTTAGCAAGTTTAAAGAATTCAAAGCCTTGGTCGAAAACCATACTGAAAAGAATATCAAGACCATTCGATCAGATAATGGTGGAGAATTCAATTCAAATGAATTCAAAGAGCTATGCAAAGAATTAGGGATTAAGAGGGAGTTGTCCACTCCTTATAATCCACAACAGAATGGGGTTGCAGAACGGAAGAACAAAACTATCATGGAAGCTGCAAAAGAAATGCTTCATGATCAAGACCTTCCTATGCATCTTTGGGTAGAAGCTACTAGAAGAATGATGTATGTACAGAACCATACTCCACATAGAGTACTCGAGGTCAGGAGTCTTCTCCGGCAAGAAACTAGAAGTCAGCCATCTCAGAACATTTGGTTGTCCTGTGTACATCCACATTCCAAAAGAGAAGAGGACTAAATTAGATCCTTCAGGAAAGAAAGGTATATTTGTGGGATACTCTGAAAGCTCGAAGGCTTACAGAATCTATTTCCCAGGATATAAGAAGATTGAAATCAGTAGGGATGTGACATTTGATGAAGATACAACTTACAACAAATCCAGAAAGAGACCTGCTAAAGAACCTGAAGAAGCAAAAGCACCCAAAATTCATGATACAACCATGAATGAAGAAACTCGAGAAGAAGATCAAGAATTTGAAGAACCACAAAGACCTATAGATCCACCTCTGGAGAAGAATCCTCATAAGAGGAAACTTGCTTGGGTATGAGAACTTATCCAAGGTGCAGAAAGATATGGGGCTCCAAAAGAGAATCACAGAGAAAGAAAGAGGACTAGATCCAATTCCGGGTATGTAGTTTTACTATGTGATTTCATTGATAAATAGCCTTCCAGTTATGAAGAAGTGGCAGAACAAAAAGAATGGAAGGATGCTATAATCGAAGAGTACCAATCGATCATGAAGAATGATGTTTGGGATGTTGTCCCAAGACCAGAAGGGAAGTCAGTTGTAACTTCCAAATGGATCTACAAGATCAAGCATGCTGCAGATGGTAGCATTGAAAAGTATAAGGCAAGATTTGTAGCTCGAGGTTTCTCTCAGAAAGAGGGAATAGAATATGAATAAACCTTTGCACCTGTAGCCAGATACACTTCCATCAGATCAGTACTTGCTCTAGCTGTAGTGATGAAATGGAAGATACACTAGATGGATGTCAAGACTGCCTTCTTGAATGGTGTAGTGGAAGAGGAAGTGTATGTAGAACAACCACTCGGTTTTGAGACACATGACAGGGAATCTCATGTATGCAGATTGAAGAAATCCCTGTATGGTTTGAAACAGGCACCTAGGACATGGTACGAAAGAATTGATAGCTTTCTATCTAGTTTGGGCTTCACCAAGAGTAAAGTAAATTCCAACCTTTACTACAAGGTTGAAGATGGCAACCCAGTGATGCTTCTACTATATGTAGATGATCTGTTCATGACAAGAATGGATGGGTTGATCACTGATACGAAGAGAAAGCTTGCTGCCGAGTGCGAGATGAAGGACTTGGGTATGATGCATTAATTTCTAGGTATGTAGGTGTGGCAGAGTGCGGATGGAATCTTCCTTGGACAAGGAAAGTATGCAGTAGAGATCTTGAAGAGGTTTGGCATGATGGACTGCAAGACAATGGCCACACCTATGGCATCGAACATGAAGCTACTGAATGATGCTTCTTCAGAATTGGTTGATGCTACGATGTATCGTTAGATGATTGGGTCATTGATGTACCTGACGAACATGAGACCAGACATTTGCTTTGTTGTGAACACCTTCAGCCAATTCTTGATAGATCCGAGAAATGTTCACTTGATTGTTGCAAAGCATAGTCTGAGGTACTTGAGAGGTACAATTGATTATGGGCTCAAGTATGATGCAAATCAAAAGATTAACCTGGAGGGTTATGTTGATTCAGACTCGGCAGGAAGTGCCATCAATAGGAAGAGCACCTCAGGGTGTTGCTTCAGTATGGGATCAGGTGTGATCTCTTGGTTTAGCAAGAAGAAATCCTGTGTGGCATTGAGTACAACTGAAGTAGAGTATGTCATAGCTTGTTCAACTAGTTGTGAGGCAGTATGGCTGCGGAAGCTACTGTCCGATATATTTGATCACCATTTGGATGCTACTTGTATACACTGCGACAACCAAAGTTGTGTGAAGTTGTCATAGAATCCAATGTTCCATGACAAGTCAAAGCATATCGAGATTAAGTATCACTGTATCAGGGATATGGTGCAGAGAGGAGCAGTGAAGCTCCAGTATGTTGTGACGGAGGAACAGATAGCTGATGTGTTAACAAATCCATTAGCCAGAGTGAAGTTCGAGTACTTTAGGGAGAAGCTTGGTGTTCTCTAGATCGAGGTTTCCTCCAAGGGAAAGTGATGAGTCCCAAATCCATTCTGACGAGCAGGTCAGATGTAAGGGCTGAGCCATTCTATCATGGTGAGAGGATTCAGTTCCTTCCATGTCAGATGTAAGGGCTGAGCCATTCTGTCATGGTGAGAGGATTCAGTTCCTTCCATGTTAGATATAAGTGCTAAAGATCCAAAGCCATTCTGACGAGTAGGTCAGATGTAAGGGCTGAGCCACTCTGTCATTGTGAGAGGATTCAGTTCCTTCCATGTCATATATGAGTGCTAGACATTCTGTCGAGTAGGAAGGATGTAAGGGCAACTGCCACTCTCCAGGAGAGTGGAGGCACCTGGTCCATTACTAGGTAGCTCAGTCTGGGACTGGAGTCCATTCTAACGAGGGTGTAGGATTCAATTCCTACTAGGTTAGATGTGAGTGCATGCCCTTCTGACGAGGGTGTAGGATTTGGTTCCTACCAGGTCATATGTAAGTGCATAAATCTTCTATCACTGTGAGCAAGATGCGATTCCAGCCTGGATGAAAGTATGGAAATCTTTCATCAATATGAGTAGGATGTGTTCTCTCCTGGATAGAAGTCTTCCATCATGGTGAGCAGGATGCGATTCTAGCCAGGATGAAAGTATGGAAATATTTCATCACTATGAGTAGGATGTGTTCCTGCCTGGATGGAAGTATGCCTTTCTAACGAGTAGGTCAGATATAAGTGCTAAATCCTTTTCACAAATGATAGTGATGTCCTGTCGTGCTGGTGAATGTGAGTGCTGGGCCTTTCTGATGTGATTGTATTTTACTACATGATCAGATGTGAGTGCTGGGCGTGCCTTTTTGACGAGTAGGTCAAATGTAAGTGTTGGGCGAATACCTACCTGATGGCTAGGCCTACAACCAGCATGAAAGAAGTTTTCCATCTATCATTGTCCAATAGAAGGTGTTGAGGTTTGAAAGTCCATCATCATGCCAACCATGTTTCCAAATTCTTGACCAATAGGATAAATGGAGTGACCGAATAAGATTCATGACCCAATCAAATTGTATAATATTGCTTCCCCATCCTTGACTATTAAAGATTGAAGGATACAACCTAGTGAAACCTTTCAAAGATGCTAAGAAAATAGGGATCAAGGGAGATAAATGGTCTAGGGATGAGAGATAATACCATCCATTCCAACAAAATCCATCATCAGCCTATATTGAAGTATCAAACAAGGATTTGAAGCCTTGTCTTCACATACAATATTTTAAAGGAAGGAGTTAATTTTTACATTCAAGACGAGGATTCCCCATGATTTTGTCACTCGACAATGTGATTATCTTACCATTTCTATAAATCCATGTGATCTTAGACTGTATTAAAGGTGCTATTAGTTTACAAATATACCAAATTGGTGTCCCTTTTTTTTCCTTCAAACGATTAGTCTAAGCAATGCTTTTGATTACCTAAGAAATATATTTTGAAAAGAACCAACTTCCACCAATCAAAATTACTAGAAATTAATCTCAGTGGTATCTTTGATCCAAGAGACATGTTCATAATTATAGTATCCATGATGCTAAGTCCTAATCACTCTTTGTGATATCTAATTATAATCCAGTTGACTAAATGTTTTTTCTTAATTCGACTCCCCCACCGCCATAGAAATTTACAAATCTCTCTCACTATTTATTTCATAATTCCAATTTGAGAAAGTGTGTCCAGATATTGATATCTAGGAAGCGATAAAAAAACATAATTAATTGGAATTATCCTACTTGTGGGTTTTTTCCATTGTGATCCCGAATGTTAGAATTTTCTCTTAATTTTACTAATGATGCCTTGCCAAATGTTTTTTTGTTGGGTTTATAAGAGAGATCGACATTCCAAGATACTTAAATGAGATCCATGATTATGATCAATAAGGGAACTTCAAAATACTATAAATAAAATGAAGAATACGTGTCTTAATATTCCATTCATATATATGACTCTCTCCATTGTGTGTTTTAACCTAGAGGTGATAAAACATGCAATGACTAGTTGTAGTCATATACATATTTATTTAATATTTCTATTCAAAATATTACATTGAATTTTGTGCCCTATATTATTTAATGATCCCATCAAGTTACTCAATGACAAATTTATAGCTTAATTTATGATAGGCTAATAGAAGGAAGCCACAATTTCATAGCCTCCATTTTAAAAACGAACAAAATTTAATTGAAACTCAAATTGAAATAACAAATGTATAATTTAAATAGTAAATCTCATTTCTAGTATCCATGGAAATAAGATTTGTTGTAGCTAAGAACCTTTGAAATTCAGAGAAGAAAAATATAAATTCAAAGAAAGGGTAAAGGTAAATACTTGCTAACTAAGATAGTTTTGGGAAACTATGTGGAACAAAAGGAATTTCCTCACAACCTAATTATTTCATTTGAAAAATTAAGGCCTCGATCCTACAATCCTGAAACTATCACTAGTATTACGAACACAATATGAAAACCATCATCACTATCAAGTACAACAAACACATGCTATGAAACCAACATCATTGTCGGGCATAACAAACACTCATTCAATTTTCAAGTTTTTCCAATTATGCAATTGCATGGTAGATAATTCTTAAACTTCCTCTAACCTATCTTATCGTTCCTTAGTAATTGAATTCCCCCCTATCCATTTCCTCCATTTCTCCATTTTAATTCTATATATAATTTATATAAGGCATGCTTTTGCAAAGTGGGGGTGTAATAATTCCCCACAAATTTTCCTTTTTATTATATATATATACCATTATTCCTTTTATTATGTAATATTAACATGCATTATTAGAATATTATTGTCTACTTATTCACCAAATTACACTTGTTAATACCTAAATTACCAAGATATCTTAAGATAAGAGTTTAATTAGATGAGCACCCAAATGATACAAGAAAACATCAAATCAAGTATATCACAAATCATAACATCACATTTTATTCCATAAACTATACTCATCAATATATATGTTGAATGGAAAAGGGTTGAATGTTATGCCATACTCTTGTTCCAACCCATGTGACAAGATGCTTTGAAATCCTCCATGATCATGGGACCTCACAAATGTATAGCCATACTAATGTGTATGTCATAGAGAATGTAGATGATACCAAGCTCATTCATATCATGGTACATGCCATCACCACCATTCAATAATTATTATCCACATAATCATATGAAGAACATTGAAATTATAATTCACTAACAATTCATTAAGTTACAATTCAAGTAGGTAAGAAAAACAAGATACCTATGTTTTCTTTTAATTTTTTTAAACTTTTGATCCTACTTCCATGAGAACTATACCATCTTTTCATATTACTATCTAAATACAGTCAACTTTCACTTTCATGTCCTTACTCCCCCTCTTTTTATTCTTGTCTAGACTTACTCCCCCTCTTGCTAGTCATGTCTCAATAGTACACAAATATTTCAAACTCAAAAAATAGACAACAAATACAAGATTCCTAAAGAAATGAGATAAACAAGTCACTTTCTAAATAAACTGAAACACAGCTAAAAATAAAATTACTAGAAACAATAGAAGAACATTTCCTTTCTTTCCATGATGTTAATACAAAACAAATGATGTTAGTCAAACACTACATGATAATCAGTTGGATTCAATACTGTAATGCAAAATGGACACATGTAACAAAAACATTATCAATAAAAACAAAATATACAAGATGCATACATAATTTTTTCTTTATGATGTTATGCATTATGATATGCTTGATTTCCACCTCCTAGAGATTGAATAATCAATCAACCCATAATTACTCATAGACACGAGCCCCCCTCCCCCCCAACTTTCCATGGCACAAGTCCATTTTCTAACACTAGTAGTTATATGCCTCATGGGATGGTATAATAATCATCACATGAGTAATTATAATAGGCATCCAAAGTAGGCATATGACCTCAATATTTATAATAGACATCCAAGTAGGCACATGAATTCCCCATGATTGACCCAATTCACATTTGAATGCATCCACATTCCAAACGGATCTCCTTTAGCATTAGATAACAACAACCACAAAGTATAGTGGGTTGTGAATTTTTTTCATACTCCACCAATAAACACAACTTGTGATAAAGAGTGTGTCCCCTTTCCAAAAAATAGTTTATCAACAAGTTGTTTTCCAAGGAAATGACCAATAGGTAAGCAACTCCCCTTCCACCAATTATGGAAGTATAATGGGTGACTAAGAGAGCAATTTTTATCCTTGATTTCTCCCCAAAGCAAAATAACTCCTAGGGACCAATGTGCCCCTCCTTGCAAAGCACCAAAACACTGAAATTTACCATGAATCCATTGAATTGTATGTCTCAATCTCCATCAATGAATTCCAATGAGAAATCTGAGTGATCTCTCCACAATATTAGATAGGGTGGAATTGTTGCACCACTGAAACCAATGCACATCAACGGTTTCAGCCCCCAATCCAAAAACCAAATATACTATCTCTCTAATTCAATTTTATAAAATAATCTTCAATGAATGAGAGAATAGGTTGATTTTCCCTTTTATTTCCACTTTCACCTTTTTCCACCATTTTGACCACTACCCCACTTTAATTAATTAAAGTGACTTTTTCCACTCTCATTAAATAATATAAAATGACTTGATGAAGTACTTATGCGATATTTCTCCAAAGTCACTTTATAATACCCCTTTTTTATTGCATAACTCAATGTCACTTTTTAATGTTCCTTTTTTCCCATTTGACATTAAATAATTAACTAATCCCCTCTGATGAGGCGAACACAAACTCCAGAAGTCATCTCCACTTACCAAGCAAGAAAACAAAAAAAATAGGGACATTAAAGTGATGTACATGAAATGGGTTTGTTCCATGCATTGACTACACTCCCCTCACTATTGTAGGGGAGTTACAATGATTTTCTTGAATGGTTTGGTTTGTTTTAAATATTCCTATCAGTGCATATCCTTTATTTAGGTTATTTCAATATTCATCTTATTTCTCCTATATATATATAATATTTATTACTGAATAAACATGTATTTTTCATGAAGTAGGTCTAAGTATGGTGTACCATTATTATTAATCTTTAATAGTACAATTACTTAGGTTGGATATTTAGCGGGTAGAAAATGTGAGTGTTTTTTTGTGTCTATGCAAGTGTAAACTTGCCATACATCAATGCCAAAATAAAACACTTAGTTGTATTTGGTAAGAATATGTGGAAATTTCAAACTGATTTTTAGTTCTACTGATATACTACAAAACTGGTTTGTCTGTGCAACATTTATTGCTTCGATCCAAATCTAAATTTTTTGTTCAACATATTTTTTTGGGGTTTTCTACTTTCAGATCTGATAATTTTTCATTTATGAATTTTATGTAACAAATTCTTCATAAAATAATTATACATTGAAAGATTCAATCATATGTTATACTTTTAAATAAAATGAATGGTAGATAAAAATGATGAATACAATACAATACATGGACTATTAAATAGGTCTCGTTGTGCCTTTTCAAATGTAAAAGGAACGTCCTTTTACTCTTTATTTATATGCTTAAATAATTAATTATGATATCATATTTTATTATCACCTCTCCCATGGTTTCATAAAACCATGGTATTTTATTTCCTTATCTTTTTATTTTCTCTTATTATATTATTTATAGTTATTTATTTGCACATACCCTCAACTTACTCTTTAATGTATGTAACAAGATCTAGAAACTTAGTCTTCATATCTCAAGAAGGACTTCCATGAGCTTGCTTCACATGCATGTCCATCCATGTTAGAAGAGATCTAGTGTGTGTGCACCCACACTAGAGTATACTTGACCATTCCAACATGTATAGCTAATCCCTAAGAATGAACAACTCAAATCCACTCTGTTATGACAAGGAAAAATGTAGCTAGGTAGGCATGTGATGGGAAACCCAAGTCTTATACCACTTCATCAAGTTACATGATCAAGAAGGACTATACAAGGGCCTCCTAAAACCAATATATCACATGATTGCAAATAGCAAAGATTTGTTCATTCATCTAAATCAACAAGTATTTGCTCATATTGTAAATGGGAGGCATACTGTAATTTTCATAAATACATAATTTAATCCAAGTCCATGAACAATATAAACAAAGTTCAAGGTTAATCTATCTTACTTCAACGACATAATCACTAACAACAATGGATAAGTTTTGAGCAGCAATGGCCAACTTGTTAATGGTCAGGCATTCTTTCCAAACTGGTTATTGAATCAAGTTTGTTCTTTCCACCCTCTTTTACTTTTCCTTTATGCTTTGCACCCTCTTTTACTTTTCCTTTCTGTGCTTCTCATCATTAGGTTCTTAATACTTAGTACTTTGAATGAACATTTTCTAGAAAAAGGTTACGTAAAAGAACTAAGCACTTCTTTTTTTAGTTTATTTATCTCTTTTGTTCTAGTTCCACCTAGAGAATGAATGGCTAATGTAGTTGAAAAAGAAGGCAGAAAAAGAAGACGCTTCAATTGAAAAAGAAGATAGTGCAATAGTGGAAGGAAATATCATGGCTAGTGAAGAACATAGTGCAACCAAGACCAAAGGTGGTGGAGCAGTGAAAGCGATGAAGTCATTGGAGCAACAGAGATGGAAAGTCAATTGGAAAAGAAGGCAATGATATGTGAGGTGGTTTTTTAAATGTAGTCATTAAATAGATTTTCTATTACCAAGAAGTGCACCACCTATTTTGCAATAACACTCTAAATATTTCAACCCCAATTGCATGTTAGTGAAATACTCGAAAACTTTGGATGGTTTTATCACATAAAATCATCATTTTTCCAATTTTGGTTAAAATGAAAAAAGGAAACACAAACGAATAGGTGGTTAATCTAAGCAATAGGAAATCCATGTTGAATCGAATACAAAATACATTATTTGTCAGCATGTATAATAAGAAGAGACAAGGGAAATGAACTTTCTCCAATATATATGAAGGCTTTGTTTGTGTCATTGTAATTTAGTTCTTAACCAATTAGTATGTAATGAGCAAAAGACATTAAAAAGCAAAGTGGACCAATAGTAACTTGAATTCAAAATGTAATCATTTCGTTAGGAGATCAAGAGGATGAATTGGAAGATATATTTGATGTGGAGTGTCATTACTAATCTATTGTATACTTCATCTTTTCGTTTGTCTTTTTTGTATCCGGTGGCACACCTAAAGCACTTAACACATGTTCCTTGTCATTGGCACATTCCTCTAACTCAACACATACTCCTTGTCTTTGGCATATTTGTATACCTCAACAATCAATTCATATTCAACAACAACAACAACTATTTCTATTATGTCCTCATAAAACATCATGTCACTTACAACAAGACAACATTTTCCACAAATATCCACCATTTTCTTTGCAAACACAAATTGCAAGTAGGGGATAGATTAACTTCTTGAACCAAAGGTGTTATTCAAAAAATCTCTATCCATATGTAAATTTTCTCTCAAATTTATGATAAATTAGATTGATGTTTAAATGAGTTCATACTGAGTTGTAGTCAGGGTTAATAATCATTCCTCTAGACTTCTATAGTGTCAAGTCCTCAAAACATCAGTGGAGAAAATGTTGAAGAATGGAGTGAACACTCAAGATATGTGCATACTCGAAGAAAAGAGATTGAGATTAAGATTTATTAAGAAATCAATTGAATTACAAACTCATCAAGAGAAGCCACTATACAAGTCTAACACTATTGAAAATGGAGGAATTCGCATTATGATGTTGCACCCATAAACAATTTCTAATTGTATAAGCTTAATGGAGAGACTTCCTACTTTCCATGTTCTTTCCTACTCTCCCTCACAGTGTTATCTTAATTTACTGGATTGAGGGTATATTTTATGTAACCCTTTCTTAACGAGAAGACTTCCCACTCTTTATGTTTTAAATTACTCTCTCTCATAATGTTAGTTTTAATTTGTTGTATTGATGAGTATACCAACACATATCCATCTTAAACTCAAATCTATCAAATACTAAGAGAGATAGCGATGTAAAATTCTTCTTACTAAATGATAAAATAATTAGAAATTTTGATCCCTCTAAATATTTGATAAATCTAGCTTTAGAATCTCCTTTAAATATCTGTTATTAATTACGCTATGTTTTAAAACTTATTTTAAAATAATTCACAATTAAACTAATAACAAGAAATCCCTATCTTTTATGGATGTGTTAGAATACATTATTATTTATACTCATTATAATAAGTTAAAAGGTGAAAGGTAAGAATAATAAGATTGTCAAAGGTGAGATATTATTTAAAAATGAAAATATATATACACATTTTTTATAAAGTAATATTATTGGAAAAATTGCTCAACCAAGTTTAATTGGATTCATAAAAAGTTAATATTGACATGGTGTAAAAGTGTTTATCTTTATTTGAAAAGATATTGAATAATCCATACTTTTTATTTGAAAAGATATGGAATAATCCACACTTTGTAATTCACAAGATAATTTTTATTTTAATTTTTTAAGAGAAAAAAATAATTTAATACCCTTTTATGAAAAGTTAAATAAGTTTTGAAAGGAAATGAATGATTCAAATTTAATCCATGGTGATCATACTAATTTCTTATACAGACTTCTCACTTGTTAAAAGCTTGTTTTTATATATCTAATTTGAGTAATTTCTTAAATGCAACTAAGAATATAGTTTTCTCCTTCGAAGTCACAAATTCACCTATATAGATTAGAAGAAGTGATACTTTGTCCCACACGATACTCTCAAAAACTAATTTGATGTCTTGCTAAATTGCAACATTGAAATTAAACTATTATCATTATTATAAACACCGGAAATCTTGGACTTAAACTATTATGAGTATTATAAACATGTGAAATCCTCTTATTAAAAATGTATTGTGTGTACCATTTGTGGTGTATTAAAAATGTAGACTTTGTATGTTTTTGAAACCTCCAAAATGACATAAATTTGCAATTGAAATTATTTATTTACTTTTTTTCGCTTATATTCATTAATACACATGTATAAATATGATATTTAATTTTAAAAGATTAGCAATGTTAAACATACTCTTTATTTCAAAATTTTAATGTTAACTTCATAAAAATTATTGACTAAAATATTAGTATATAATTTGGGCAAGTCTCTACTCTCTTAAATTGTTCTCTTATAGGTGTAATGTGTTTTTGCATGATTTTGCATAGGTTTGGATAAATAATGAACTAGAATTAATAAAGAAAACCTATTATAAGTCATTAAATTTGTTATAGGTGTTAATATATTATATTTTGGGTTTTATTGAATGGATTAACTAGATTAACTTGACTGTAACAAGTGTACGGGATTCATTTTATAATTATTCCATCTTGTTATGTTTAAATGCATCTGAACTCTTAGTCAAGCTTTAAATTCTTGTGCTTATGGAACTTTTTGTTTGTTCAATTGATGCTTTAAATTTATTTATTAGTCAAGCTTTACAATCTTATGTTTAGGAAAATTTATTTATTTATTTAATTTATGCTTTAAATTTATCCTTAAATCCATAAACTTGGTAGCCTATCTACATTCACCTCCCACAAATGAAGTTTAGTAGCTATGCTAATAGTGACACCAATAGAACATTTCCTCATTAAACTTGTGTTTGAATTAATGGTAATACCAATAGAACATTTCCTTGTTAAAAAATCACATATGACAATGTGCATAATTTCTTCAGTGAAAGAGAATATTTCCTCATTAGACTTATGTAACTGCAACTGCATCACATAGGACAATGTGCACAATATTTTCAGTGATTGAGAAGGAAAAAAATGGGGTGGCAACAAAGATCGATATGTATGGAAGTTTTTCTCAACATCGGAGAAGATTTTTAGGTGGTGACTAGAGAATCAAAAGAGAGTCAGGTCCATTGTTCACCACAAACACCATGGCCAACCCCCATTTTATGTGCACGTCCAAGTGGTAGTGCATCAACCAAGCTCCTGCAACAATCACCATTAGTACTACTGATATGGAAATTCAGAATAAGAAACAACACACAAAACAATGAAACAAATTCTCACCAGGATTGTTTGCTACGAATCTTATTGCAGCCCAACCATTAACTGGAACGTTCATATTGTTGCGCATAGGAGGATCTACCAGGTTGAACTTCTGAGGATCTGTTTGTGAATTATAATTCCCAAACCATGGACCCACGATGTAAAAGTAATAGCCATGGAGATGGATAGGATGGCTTTCTCTCGCAAAGATATTCGTTCCATGAAGAATTAATTGCACCGTCATGTTATAATTCAGGACTTTGACCCTTGTCCCAAAGCCCTCTACTTATGTTCTGTGTAGTATAATCAAATTGCACAGAAGGGTTATCAGGGAAGTCCTTGGAAACTACTCCTTTCATGCCAAAATGCTGAGCTTGAAGGATTGAAGAAGTCGTTAGTGGGACAAATGATATGTTATTCATACTTGCTGCAAATTTGGATCCGTTGGGACCTCCACAAGACTACCCTGGACATTTTATCAACCCTAAACCGATGGTGTAGAACAGATTCTCCTCGACATTCTAAGGAACGAAGACTGGGTGTTCGCGTGAGCCCAAGCTTCTTTTGAGACCATTAGCAAAACTAGTCGCAGTGTTGGTATCGTTATAAAATGGAATATTAGGTATGCTTGGCGCTGATGTCGTATACCTTCCCTCATATTCTAAAATGGCAGTGGTGGTTATGTTATCGAAAGGAACTCCTTTCCCACTAGAATATGCTCGAGCAACCATATAGTATCTATTGTTGGAAATATTAATATCCATATGTGATCTTAGTCGATTTTGTCATCAGTCCATGTCTTGTCATCCAATCTAAGAAGAGTGAAGAGTCCATGATTCGAAAATGTAAACCAGTCTAATTAATTTATGAAGCTAAGTTGTTAGGTAAATAGTTATTACAGTCTTTAATGGTGACATAGTAGATTCACGTAGAAGCAATTTTTTAGGTTCCCTATAAATAGAAGAAGAAGATTGTAAATTAAGTTAGACATAGGAACTCTAGGTGAGAAAAGAGAGAAAGAGAAAAATCTAAGTAGAGAGTGAAGTTGAAGCTCAAGCTTCTGTGTATGTGATTCTTTGGAAGAGTCAAAGCTCTGTAAAATGATCACCACAAGTTTGGATCGACAAGTTTGTATTACATCTCATTGAAAATGGATTTCACAAAAGTGAAAGTGAACCGACATTGTACACCAAGTTGATGAGCAAGGTAAGATGTTAATTGTCTTCCTATATGTAGATGATTTAATATTTACTGGTGATTTTGGCATAGCAGATTGTAAAGCAATCATGGAAAGTGAATTTGAAATGACTGATCTGGGGATTAAGAAGTTTTTTATGGGCATTGAAGTTCAACAGTCTGAAAGTGGTATATTTATATCACATTCTAAATATGCAAGTGAAGCTTTATAAATATTTAACATGTCTAATTGCAAGACGGCCCCAACACCAGTAATAACATGTTTAAAATTGAGCAAGGATGAAGAAGGATCAATTGTAGATCCTACACTGTTCAAAAGGCTTGTTGGAAGCCTTATGTATTTGACAGCGACAAGACCACACATCATGTATGGAGTAAGTTTAATCTCAAGATTCAAGGAGTCGCCAAAAGACTCACATTTGCAAGGAGGTAAAAGAATTCCGAGGTATGTAAGTGGCACAAAAGACCTTGGTATTATGTATTCAACCTCAGAAAATTTTAAACTCATTGGTTACACTGACAGTGACAATGGAGGCAACATAGATAACATGAAGAGCACATCTGGGTACACATTTCATTTTGGTACAAGTGTTGTTTCATGGGATTCAAAGAAACAACCCATAGTAACATTGTCTTCAGCATAAGCAGAGTATGTTTTAGCGACAAGTGTTGCATGTCAAGTTGTCTAGATGAGGAGAGTATTAAAAGACTTGTCACAAAACCATCAAGAACTGAAAACCATCTTCCATGACAACAATTCAGCCATTGCATTATCAAAGAATCATGTGTTCCAAAAGAGAACCAAGCACATAGACACAAGGTTTCATTTCATAAGAGAGTTGGTGAACAACAAAGAAATTTGTTTGGAATTTTGCAGGTTTGAAGATCAACTTGCAGACATTTTTACAAAACCATTGGAAAATGACACATTCCAGTATCTGCGTAGTAATCTTGGAATGAGAAGTTCGGCACAATGAACTCTGTCATGTCTAAGAGCAAGTCTAAGCTCTAAAACATTTGGTAAAATTTTGTTTTAAAGCAAAATAAGTGGTTAAACTAGGACATAAATTGAAATAAAGCAGAATGAATATTTGTAAGTAAGTCGAACATAAAAAGATAGAATAGTTGCAGCATTAAACTTAGAAGAATGGGAATCTGGCGATGGGGCCTGGTAAACTTAAAGGGATAAGTGGTTCCGAGCCTTGGCAAGATAATAAGGCTCCATAGACAGTAGCTCGAAGCCATGAACTGTGCGCATGCCACCAGAGGGTTCCTTCTTGAGTAGTGATGGTGAATTTATATGTGTAACTTCGCCCTCGGCGAATTGGGCACTGTGTAATAAATTCAAGTCCATCGGACCACCCTGTGCGGAATTGGCGCACTCCATGCCTGCAAATACAAGTATGGTATGAATATCTATTAACATGCGCCGAAACTTGGAATAATAAAAAATACATTTCATTCATTTATTAATACACCCATTTTATAGAGAAATATAATTGAAATGGAGAATATTGAAAGTGAGAAGACATACAATGAATATGTGAGTGTGTAGCTTAGCCGACGCCATAGCAATTAGCAAAGTTAGGCATAAAATCACCCAAACAAACCTGGTTGCTAATGGATGTGTAGACACTTCTTGATTAAAAGCTTCCATTGAATATGGTTGCACCCTTTAGCTTTCTATTTCAAATTCCACAAAAGCAAAAAGGAAGGCACAGATTTGACAGATGAGGAAGGGACAAGATAGACATGGATCACAAAAGTAGCAAGATCAAGTATTTATATATATTGCAAATTACCAATTGCACTGATCAGTTCAATTTAGAGATGAGTCTCCGTTGAAGTTGTTAAAGTCGTTAGAAAAAGGCAAAAGTTGGTGAAGTGAAGTTAGGCACTGAGCTCCACTGCATTAAACGTTAGAAAAAGGCAAAAGTTGGTTAAGTGAAGTTAGGCACTGGGCTCCACTGCATAAAACGCACAACATATGTACAACAAACAACAATGAAAGCTCTTAATCAACGTGCATAAAACAAGCAACAGTGCCTAAACAAGAAACCCTGAAAGCTCAGTACCTTATTACACCGAAGGTGTTATTAAGGAGAGGTTCTCCTCAGGCTTTCGTCGGGCCTATGAGGAGCCTCCCTGTCCACGGCTTTAATGCCGAAAATTGAATCCTCAGCCTCACGACTAAAAGCGCGTGAAAACCAAGGTTATCGGGATAATGGGTATTGGTGGTGTAGGAAAAACCACACTTCCAAAATATTCGTAAACAGTTTCTTCAACCGTCAGGATAAGAGATCATGCGAGCGATCCTTTTTATCTAACGTGAGAGAGGCTGTGGGGAGTCGGTCTCTAAAATCATTGCAGACTCAGTTGATAAGGGATTTGTTACATACAGATAAAATCACAGCTGATCCTCACAACGGAATAGAGTTATTTCAAAGGCATCTGAAATATGTCCATGCTTTGATCATTTTACATGATGTTGATCATATCAGTATATTAGATGCCTTTTGCCACTTAAAGATATCATTAGCCCAGAGAGTTTTGATATTAGTTACATCTGGTGATAAACATATCCTCATCAGCTCAGGAGTCTCAGATCAATCAATTTATCATATAAAGGTGTTGAATCCACCTCACTCCCAAATGCTTTTCTCTTTCCATGCCATAAGCCACTTCCACCACCAGAATTTGCAGATCTGGTAGATCGGTTTGCAAAGGCATGCGATGGATTTCCATATGCTGTCCACCCTTAACATCCAAGATCAAAAGTTTGCCGGACGAATTTTGTAATCTGCTATCCTTGAAATCCGTAGATTTCTACGGGTTGTCAGAATTGGAGTTGTTGCTCGATCGCTTTGAAGAGCTAATTAACCTTCAGCACATAAATTTGAATGGCGCTGCTCCTGTGAAAAATCTCCCAAATTCTTTTGGGAATTTAAATCAACTCAAATATTTATCTTTGAAATATGCGTCCAGCGTGAAGATGCATCCATCTTCATTTGGAAATAGAGAGTTGACTCGGTTGGAAATAGTGGTAGTGGTTAATAGCTTTTAAGTGGTCACATTCAATCTAAATATCATTTTCATTTCAATATTTTTGAAATTGTGAGAACTAAATTGTTATTTTAATGTAAACCATAATTATTTCAATATAAAATGATTATTATACATCTTTCTGTTTTTTTTAATTTTATTCTTCAATTCTTGTGCATGGAACTTTATTCATATTTTCTTATGCTTTAGAGATGGTAAAGATGATTAGTTTTTTCAGTAAAAGGTCCAAGTCTTAGAAAGCCAATTATCTTAAAATAAAATTTTTATATTCATAAAGATGGTTAATTTTTTCAGTAAAAGGTCTAAACTTTGGAAATCCATTTAAAAAAAAAATATGTAATTATCTTAGAATAAAGCTCTTATAAATACTTCCCATTGTTGCTTTTCTTATATTTTGACAGCCAAAGTATTCAAACAAGCACAAGATAACTTTTGTCAAATTTCTTTTGTTGCTACAATTTGGAAATTTTCTAATCTAAGGTTTTTATAATAAAAAAATTGAAAGAGAAAAAACCATAACATTTGGGAGTCCTTGGGCTAGGCATATTTGATATCACTTCGATTTAGAAGTTTAGAATGTATTGATTTTACATTAAATAGCTCAAAAATGCATGAAATTGTACCCATGGAGTCTATTTTCCTAATCATTTTGTGTAGTTACATCAATTCACTCTGAATGTGGATTTATTATCATTCATTCTCCACTAACATAGTAACTAATTACATGTATGTATTTTCAACAGATTTATAGGTTTGAAGTAGATCTGTTAAGGAAATTTGCCATGAGTTTGCCTCATCAACAATCTCATTATCATAAATCTCGTGATATTTGTTGCCATTATCCTAACTCTCTATTCGCATGGTTACACTCGCGCTTCTGTAAGCGGTCCTAACTCTCTATTCGCAGGGTTACACTCACGCTTCTGTAAGCGGTCCTAACTCTCTATTTGCATAGTTACACTCACGCTTCTGTAAGCATCCAATTGTTGGTTCCATTATCAAAATTGAGATTTAGAAGAATCCCTCCATTGTAAAGCAGCTTTGCAGGATAGGGTTCACATTGCAAAACAAAATAAAATTAGCCATGTACTTGTACAATCTACAGGCTAAAATAAAAGCATTGAGAAAACTCAGAAAAAGTATTTCAATACCTGTGTATACACATATGCGTACTAATAGGATGCCTCTGTAATTTTAGATGTACTTTCAGAAACATACGTTAAGCCCATATGACTATCTTCCTTGTATATACCTTTAGGTTTACTTTCTCCATAGCAGCAGGTTTCCTCTCCAGAGTTGCAAGAATGGGAAATATCTGGTCGAATACTTAGGGAACAATTTTGTGGCTCGAAAGAAAGGATTGGTGATAGGAAGAAGACCATCTACCTCATTCTCTCACTTCTAAAGTTGGAACGGTCCCCTTGCGTACTTTTTCTGAGGATATCTGGAGTGTTGGGTTTGTTAACGTAGTAGGTGCTACTGAGTATTATTGCTCTCAGCTGCCAACAACAATAGCTCCTATCTAAGTATTTATGTTACGTTCCCATTGACCTATCTAGGACAAAATCTGGACCTCAACTATAGTTCTTCCCGAAACTATCTTCTTCAATTAGATCTCCTTCATTGTTGTAGAGAAAGTTGTCATTGATTTCCCAAGTATAAAAAGGGTGTGAAGTGAACCATAGTTTGGATCTAAAGTACTAAAACTCTCAATGCCCTATGCAAAAACAGTGGGAAATCTAGGTTTCTTTACCAGGTTGGACGTTTTAATACATTGCATTAGAGAAAATAGCTTAAGTCAAAAGGAAAATCATATGTAGCCATGTCTAATGCGTCTAAGAGAGAAAGGAATTTACCAATTGGAGGGTGTGAATGTGCCTAAGCATAATTAACCATTTACATGGCCATAGCATCAGCTAAATTATTGTTGTTGTTGTAAAACCTCCTTCTTCGACTCAGCACAATTGGGAGTGGGACTGGGACTGGGTTATCCTCCTGTCTAATCATCCCTATCTTAAATCATCAGTGCCATCAAGGCCCTGTTTGAAGTTTGCTACAAAATGTAGCAACCGTGTTTGAATTTTCTTTATTACTCTAAAATAATTGCATGGTAAGATGAGCATCCAAACTAAGCGGCAAGTAGTTGGGCCACGCTGAGCATCAGAGTTAAATATGCACCAAGAGGATTATGAGCGCTTGGGTGTACAACAATGGAGATGGCCCATCCAACGGTTCATAATCCCACCACACAATCCAACTGTTCATAATCCTACCGTAACAACATTAATGTGTTGTTGTTGAGTGTTTATTGAACCGAGTGTTTATGTGTTTTTGTTGAGTGTTTATTGAAGGTCGAGCACCACGTAGCATGAACATGCACACATTGAGTTCCACACACCCTTGGTTAACTACCGCCTAGTTGAAACTTCCCATGTCCAGGAATGAGATTTTCAATGCAGTGCAACTGGCAGTCTAGAAAGTTAGGGGAGAGAAAAGGAATAAAGTCTATTTATTTTCGCTCATTGGTTCCACCTTTTTCTTTTCCTCCTGACTCTCCCACAAACATCCCTTCATGCTTCCACAACTTTTTCCCTTCTTTAGTCACTTATTCAACACAAGCTAAGTAGGAGGGTCTTTTACATTAAAGGCATGATTCATGGGAATTTTGTTTTTATAATAAAAAACACGTTACCTTGAGACCTAGCCAATGTTGCAGTTAATGTAAGGTTTACCCAATTCATGGTGATTTCAATGTAATTTGAAATACCCAATTCATAGTGAATTCAATGTAATCTTTCAAAGATGAAGAAACTTGGTTTAAAGTCTAGGATTCCAATATATACCAAAGGGCATTTGGATTTGAGCAAAGAAACAATTATGGATATAAAAGTTGAGTTGGGTTATACGGTACTATCTCTTCTACAGCTGGAGAAAGGACATCGAAAGCATAATTGCAAATATGCAAATCAAGTGTCTTTTGATTTGAAGGCAGTCACAATAAATGTGTCAATTTATTGTCTACCAAGCTCAGTATTGGGAGCACCAATATTAAAATCAGCGTACCCCCACATGTGAGACACATAAGTCGAAGAACGGGAGTCCTCTTGTTGCCTCCCATCTCAAGTTACTCCATAAGGTGAGCCAGCTGGACTAGAAGAAACTAGGTTATCTAAAGTTACCTAAATTTCGGAAAACTCCTATAACTATGTTCCTTGGATTTTTGGAATTTTTTTGCTTTGTAAGATTCCGTTCCCATTCAAAGGATCAAGACAAAAACATTGACTTATTCACTGGATGTTTTCAAATTTAAAAAATTTATGTACATAAGTCTTTTGGAGGAAACTTATTTTCACTTATGTGGTGATTTAGAAGTTTGATGTAACGTATTTGCACTTATTTTCCTAGACTTTCTTTCATCACATAAAATTATATTATATACATACACAACTTTCTCTCATTTTTGAAACATATCAAAGTTCTCTTTATTTTCTCGAAATCGGCCATTTCATGCCTTTTTTTGCATCTCGCGAGAGTTTTAGCAACCAGTTGCGCGTTCTCCATCACATTTATCACCAGCAAAGGCAACGTTTCTCCCGATGAAACCACACACATCCATTATATCTCCTCTTCGGGTCCCGAGGATATCAATTTGAGGATATCAGGTGAAACATCCATGACCACAAACTGATCAGAACACTTCGAAGACAAATGAAGCACTCAATATATGTTCCCTTACATTCCAAAGCAAAGCAATTTCCAGGTCGGGGGTTCGAGTCTTGCGGTGCACCTATGAGCATAAAAAGTAAACAATCTCGCCATCCAATTCTATATCGTATGCCCTAACCCTCGCTCGTTCCTCCAGTAGACCACAACTGTTGTGACTAATTTTCATTTCAAATTCATCCCATATTCTTGAGGTTCTAGGTTCAACCTCACCTTCGTTGGCCGCATAAAAATTCTCACTAACCCTCGCTCGTTCCTCCAGTAGACCACAACTGTTGTGACTAATTTTCATTTCAAATTCATCCCATATTCTTGAGGTTCTAGGTTCAACCTCACCTTCGTTGGCCGCATAAAAATTCTCAGAAACGCCCAGATTTTCCCATACATGCTCTTCTTCTCCCTTTCTCGTTGCATATATGTATTCAAATATCTCACCATATCCCTTCTCCACCATTCTCGTTGCAAAGATATAGAGAGAAATTTAGGGCGGTCGCTCCCTTCTTGTTGCAGAGACATGGAGAAAAATTTAATGCAGAAACCACTTGCAACCATTGCTTAATCCCATGGGAAATGAGACTCGCTCTTAGACAATATTCATTATGGCCCTCGACAATATGCATTATGGCCCTCTATTGACGGCCTTTGAAATCCCCAAAATGGACAACGACCCCATTTATAACTTTGAAATTTGTTCTTCCAAAAAGCCTAAACTACTTAATATTTGCAATATAATTTCCATAGATTCACTATACTTCCATTTAACACAAACTTACATTATCTACATACTTATAACTTTCATTCATTTTAGATATACTGAAGTTCTTTTCGGTGTTTTATTTCTCCTACTTCAGGGGTATGCTAATATTAACTTATTTCTTCCACACAACAAACAACATTGAAAGCTCTTAATCAACATATGCACAACAAACAACATTGAAAGCTCTAAATCAACGTGCGTAAAACAAGAAACGGTGCCTAAACAAGCAACCCTGAAAGCTCAGTACCTTATATAAACTTATTTCTTCGGCACAACATATGTCAAACCAGCAACAATGAAAGCTCTTAATCGAGCTAAACATTGAAAATGTATACCTCTAGACTGAAGTGTCTCACATTCTCAAATTATTTTTTGGTTTGCTAATTAGGTGGCCATAGAGAACTTGACCCGTCAATTAATTTTTGTTTGTGTAATTTGACATTGATCAATGGTATTACCATGTTTCCAGTATTTTGTGAACTGACTTTGGTTAATGGTATCGAATGGGAAGATTCGTTGCGATATAGTGAAAAAAGAGACTCAATTTACGAAATGAGACCCATTTTCAAACAAATTAAAATTTCACCCTTTTACGTTCTGCTGCATGTGCTACTTGAGCACCATCATTATTATTGGAGCTCCTAAAACTCATAGTTAATGAAATTGATTTCCAATTGTTTTTTAACAACAGCAACAACAACAACAAAAATGATTTTATTAAAATACCTATCGTCTACTATGTTTATATTAAGTATTAAAACACAGGTTTTTTAACATATTGCTGAAACTCATTATCATTGGAGTGGCTGAAACTCATTATTCTTAAAGTTGGTTTCAAAATTCGTAAATGCCAAGAGATTCTTACTTGTAAATGTGAATGTACTTATAATTAAGAGTTTATAAAGAATAATAATCATAAAATTGTTTGAAATGATTTATTTGTTTTGTGTGTAAATTTTTACTTTGCTTATGTGATTTCAGTTTAGATTGATTTCTAAAAAAACATATTGGCTGAAAATTTCAATAAGCATTTGTATTTATAAAAGAGTTGTTGAAAAAAAAAATGTAAAGATTTGAACAAAATTTAGACAAAATTTTGAGAGGTCTTATTACTACTGTAAAACCCAAATGATCAACTCTTACAATTTATCTTCCATGATATCATGTTTACTTTCTTTCTTTCCATTTGTTTACTTTCTAATATAATATCTTTTAAATTTCTTAATTATTGTCATTAAGCATCCCAAAATTCTAGGTGTCACCAATGAAACATCACAAACAAGCTACAAGATTGTTGGAGGCATGGGCCAAGAGAGGATTGTGTTTCCTTTGAAGCCATTTTTTTTCCAATTCAAGAAAATACTTGTAATATAACCAAATACCAATAGCCACAACACCATATGCTCAATAGTAACTTCAAAAAACAACTAAAAATAAAATGTTCTCCAAGGATTTTATTGAGGAGGAAGCTTAACAAGGAATTCGTGGTCAAGTACTCTTACAGAATGGCTATAACCCTACAAATCGAATGAGGTTGCAAACGAATGATCCCATCATTAAACTATCTCATTAGCACCCATAATTAAAAGCAACTACTCCATAGCTCATGTATAGGGACAATGGTGAAATTATACATTGGGGGCATTTAAAACCGCAACTCCATCATGTCATATCAATGTAATGAGGAGGGGGTATTCATAATGATAGATGCTTCATCATGGTATGAATAAGACTTAGGGTCCCCTCCATTTTCCCAAAATTGTCCCTTTAATTGGTTTGTTGCTAAAATTTTCATTGCATATGCCTTTTGGTTATTGCAACATAGTATTGCATATATGCCTTTTGGTTATTGCAACACAGTGTATGAAGCAGTTGGAATGAGTCTAGAGTGTCTAGCATACTCAATATTTGAAGCTTCATTATTTTAGGCATTGTGTTATCTTCTCGATGACAAATTTTCCCTAATTGTTGATCATTCTTCCTAATCCCCGTGAAAAACAAACTTCTTCATTTCCTCGAGTGTGAGGATGATGCCTCTCGACACTTGCCACCCCAATATTTAGTTCATCTTTAAAATTTTAGAAACATAAATATATTAATCATTTAGTCAACTTTACCCTATTCATACTATGTGGAATATTCACCGGATTCACACACATACAGACACACACATAATTGTAAGCTAGCTAGAAACCTTATATTGCGGAGTAAAGATACATATAGTATAAAAGGAGTCATTTTGTTGGCTCGTTACTTAGAAAACTAGGCCAACCAAGAGGATCAAAATTAGTTTTGAAGCAATGCTAATATCCAAAAAATAACAAAGTTGAACTAGTAGGGAGAGACCTACCCTAAAAGAATGGGAAAACAATGTATTCCCCCCACTTCTAAATAGAGTACCATCTTAATGTTTAACATAGTAAAAGGAAAAGTTTGATTACAAACTAGAGCATGAGTAGAGTATAACTGTCAATTAGCATAATAAAAACACTTAAATATGACTAGATAAGACCTTATGACCCCCATCCTAGGATATATAAATGTGGTTTGAAGACTTCCCACCATATCGTTTCTTCTCCACATGAAGAAAGGTGTTCATCGCATTCGTGAGAGGTCCAATTTGTTGTACAGGGGAAGCACTCATAATTGTGTAAGTGTAAAGGTACTTGAATATTTTTTGTTATTTTTGTTACCGTAACCATTTTCCAATAGTTTTTCCTTTGAAGAAAAAGATGGAAGCATTGTGAGAAGTCTAGACATAGTAGTGTTCAAAGGAAAAGTTGGAGGTTTTGGGTTCCTTGACAACATGTTTAGGAAAGTTTGAGATAAGAGATCAAGAGCAAAACTTGCAGGATGAAGGAAATCATGACCTTTGACTTTCTAATGCAACTATGAGTGGGTTGAAGGTGGTAGCCTTGGTAGAAACTAGTGCTACCCATGAATTTATTAAGGAAGAAGTGGACATGGAACTTAGGTTGAAAATTGAGCTAGCACATACTTCTTTCAAAGTGTTGACATGGGAAAAATGACCAAATCAAATAGTAGGGGTTATCCATGATGTAAAGTGCCAATGAGACCCCACAATATTTAAAATAGGAACCCATTTGGATTTTACCTTCGAAAATAATACCATTTTATTATGGAAATTAAATAAAATGAAATAAAAAGTGCAATAATGCATCTAAATTATGTGTGAGATGTAGTTCTACTCTACCTATATTCCTAACTAGAAGCATATATCTAAATAATGAATAAAAAATGAACATACACCCTTGTAAAAACATGTAAAACAAAAAATATTCAAGAAACAATAACAAAAACATCTATCAATACAAATAAAATCAAGAAAAATCTATCATTAAATTATTTTCCATATTCTTACATTCATTATATAAAAAACATATAAAAAATATAAATATAAATATAAACTTTCACACCTAAACGTGTGTAACATAAATAACATAGCCTTACAATGATACCGGTAAGAAATAAGCACCAAAAATAATTCAAGAATCCAAACTTCTCACCAAAAATTGGCCTTAAAGGATTCTCCTTATTAAAATTTCATAAAAGAGTTTACTAAAATTCAAGTAACAAAAGCCCTTTTATCTCCCTCTTAATTACATTTTATAACCTTTCATTTACATAAATTCCATGTGGATGTTTAATTTAGCAAAGCTTGTGTTGGAGTAGGGTCCCGCAGCTACAGAAGAGGCTGCTAGTTTAGCGAATAGATAAGTTTTGGCAAAGAGAAGATAAGATAGAGCTATGACGCCGTAGCACGTTTCCAGCTACAGAGTAGAGCCAGAAACCATGACTTTTAAGATAGAGAAGTCAAGGAAGATGACGGTACCTAAGTGACTGAGAAGAGAGAGCTCACCCACTACATTGAAGGCAGCGGTGGAGACAGGAGGGCTCAGCGACCCTCATAAAGGAAAAGGAGCAACGAGGATGAAGCATTGAAGGTGAAGGACAGAAAAGGGAAGCGGTGCATAGTACCCATGATTAGCGTCGGGAAGCATGGAAGACTACAGAGAGCTATGGTGTGACGGAAAGCGGCTACCTCAAGTACAGATATGGCCGACTATCACTAGTTAGGGTTTGGGTTACGGTTGGGACAGGCCCACAGTGTTGTAATGGCAAGACCTTCGGGCTGCCTATAAAGGGATGTATTTTGTATTGTAAAAGGTTGGCATTTTGGGCATTTTAGGCCATCCAGCTAGTCAGATCATCAGTAGTCTATTAGCTTACTGTTGTTTTGTATTGTAACAATCCGCAGGGATTGACAGAGAGGGAAGAGTATATTGTAAGAGAGACAATATAGAGATAGAAAAGAGATCTAAGAGAGAAGATCTTGAGCTACATATGCGGTGCAGCAGAACTGTGTTTTACATTCCCTGAGCTATAATAAAAACACAGTTCTGTGGACGTAACTTCCATCCTAGAGGTGAACCACATTAAAATCAAGTGTTATGTGATTGATTTATGGGCTGTGTTTACTTATTGCATTTATCAGTTATTCTATGGACTTTGTTTACAGTTTAATGAATGAATGTGTTCATCAGTTCACAGCAATATAGAAGGATAAACATAAGTTGAAGTCTTTGATGTGTCATATGCGGGTTCATTTATGCCTTGTTTGAAACAGTCACTAGTTGTAGTATTGAACAGCCTGGTATGTTGAGCCTTATGAGTCGACACGACCAATGCTGAGTGTGCTGAGCCGCGGGAGTAGGTTATCGTAAGAAGGCGATACCGCACCGGCAGAGGAGTTGCGGTGCGCAATATCGTAGGTTAAGGGCTTAGCGTTGGGAGGAAGTTACGTGTCGCCTGGTGAGCTACGATGCAATAAGGCTGGAGTTATCGCGAGTCAGTGAAAGTGCGCAATGTGGAAAGGGACCGCACGATAGTAGAACGACACATCTCATAGCTAGAAGAGCTGCGAGACGAGAATATCGTGCAACGCGAGCAGAGGAGTCGCGCGACGCATAGAGAAAGAGACCTCGTGGCTAGAAGAGCTGCAAGTCGTAAGAAAAGACGCCACAGAACCTGGTCCAAGACGCTTGAGTCCTTGGCCAACCCATTAGAATCACTTCGGGTGAGACTTCAGGCCGCCTTGCGGTCTGTTGCCAAAAGGGCCAGTGAGCTAGGGGTGTTGTTGGTTGACTACAGTAAACCTGGGTCTGCCCATGATAACCAACAAATGGTTCCGTTGCTGGCTTTGAACAAACAGAGCGCTGATGTTCTGGTGGCGTCCTACTAGAGACGAACTCAATGAGTGGGTTTGGTCTAACCTGAAAGAGTTTGCTGAACAAGAGAACATGAGCCCTAAACTGAACACAGAGGCGTGGTTAAAAAAACATATCATTACAGACATACATGTGATATTCTTTGCTACCTTTGGAAACGAGCTTTATGACTGGTTAGCAAAGCTAACTGATACAGGCATATTCAAAAAGAAAAGAGACATTGTCTGGACACCAGAGCTGATTCAGACCGTGGAAAACCTTGATAATCCCCTCACGAGGGCAGTAGACTTCTGGCTTGCGAGTGTGCTAGGAGGCTTTGTCACAGAGTTTGCAGTTGACCAGACGAAAAGCTTCAGCAAGGCTGAGCGCTACTTCTTCAACAGATATCATGGTAAGTACCTAAGATCTTTAAACTTGTCCATTAAGATTCTATTACATGAAAAAGGAACAATGGACCTAGTTTCAGATGAATAAGCAGAAATAGTAATGTCACAAGAGTTTGAAAGTGATTTTGATGACATTGGAAGAACACGAAGTGGAAATAAGTATAAACTAGATTTCAGATCCCCAATATTTGAAGACAGTCCAGATAATACTAGACAGCAGAGTCATAGTACCACAGAAGGAACAGAGGGGAGTATCCCTTACCACCCTTACACCCCATAGAAATAGACCGGGACTCAGAACAATCTCGTAGGAACTCCATCTAGTAGCTCACAGACAGTACCTACCACTACTACATCACCTCCACCTACACCATCGAGTGGTAGTAACACAGTAAATCAACATCCACCACGAAGACATAGAATGGGGGATGATATGAAGCTACCTATATTTAAGGGAACAGGGGCAGAAGATCAAGAGCAGCATTGGTTCCTATGTGAAGCCATGTGAACCATTAAAAAAATCAATGACGATAACCTTAAACTTGTACAGTTGGTCACCACACTCAGAGATCGAACTTTAACATGGTACATAAAGTATACCACAGTACCCAAGACACTTGCCGAGGTCAAGACTGCCATGATTAAAGAGTTTAAGAAACCTAAGTCTGAGTCACAGTGTATTACAAAAACTCAAAGACATCAAGCAATTAACTACAAAGTCGGTGTGGGACTTTGATCAGAAATTCAAAGCCCTTATAGACCAAGTCAGTTTTTAGTTTGTGCCAGAGCAGCATAAGGAATGGTTTATTGCAGCGCTGCTCCCTCACATCAGACTGTCGTTAATGCAGCAGAAACTCCAAACGCTGGATGACGCATTGGAGATGGCAATGAAACTAGAGGCTTCACCTCTAGCTGAGACTAGTACAGGCATGACAACTTTACAGAACCAGTTGGCTAATCTTACATTACAGTTGCATGAGCTGAAGAAAGGGAAATAAGTTGCGCAAGAGATATGGTGCATAAAATGTAAAGCACGGGGCCATAGTAAAGACAATTGTCCGGTCTTTGTAGAATATATAGCAATAGGGGCTCCTAACCCCTTATCACAGACCCACGGGCCATGGTGTGAGATATGCAAAACGCAAGGACACATACCTCACCATTTCCCTCTACTTCAGAAGTATGTGCAGACACCTAAGAACTTATACTGCATCTTCTGCAAGTCTGTAGGCCATGATGAACACGATTGCAGAGCCTATGATATGATGGTTGGAGCAAAGCAAGACTTGTACAGAGTCCAGTCAGAGACACAGGGTCCAGCAGGAGGACCACAGCAGGATCCAATTTATGGTGGTCGGGGCGGAGGATTCAGAGGATGAGGCCGAGGAGGAGGCTTTGGCCGAGAAGAAGGATTTGGCCATGGTCACGGCCCAGTTACTTGTTACAACTGTGGAGTTGTAGGACATTATGCTAGGAACTGTCAGAGCCCCACTACCAAATGTAATTATTGTAAATCTTATGAACACACTATAGAGGAGTGTCCTACCTTGATAGCTAAGATCAGAGAACCTAAGCCAGCAGCACACCAGAACATCTAGCTTATTGCTCATGAGCGGGATGAGCCAGAACCAAGAGTCAATATTGTGACTCGTAGCGGTGTTTCTACCAGTGGGACATCGCAGGAGATGGAAAATAACACAGGACAACAGTGGGTGCGCAGTGCTCCTAGTAAAGCAACACCACTCGACCTGCAGAAGAACAAACAAACATTTCAGGAAGCTAAGGTTTTCTTTGATGACCCTACGCAATCAGGATCACAGGTACCACAGTCTAGGGGCATACCGCAGCAAGAACCTTGTGGCGATAGCCTTGTATAGACACCGCAGGCTACCACATCAGGAAGATGTGATGAGGACGAGATGACAGGAAGTGTGCATTCCTTCCTGCGGAGTTGTTTAAACTTGTAAGAAATGAGCAAGCTATCACAGAAATTCAATGCATTATAGATCAGTGTCAGCCATCTTCTTCTGCGAGCAATACACAGCATGCCCTTCATAATATTACAGGACATACAAGAACGGGAAGAGAGATGCGACTTACAGCGCAGGTGGGAGAATTTGAAATGGATGAGGCAATCCTAGATCTAGGATCGGACGTAAATGTTCTGACTAAGCAGACATGGGAATAGATGGGTAGCCCTAAGTTAGTCAGATCGCCTATCCACCTAATATTAGCTAACCAGTAGCAAGTATCACCTCTGGGTCGGCTACCGCATGTGCCAGTTGACATTGATGGAGTTCGCAGCTTTGCGGACTTTGAAGTTATAGAAATCATTGGCGACCGTAAACCGTATCCAGCACTACTAGGCATTGATTGGGTGATCAGTAACATGGCTGTTATCGACCTAAAGAGAAGACAAATGACCTTTGAGGACGCGTAGATCCGAGTCATCGTACCATTGGATCCTTTCTAGGGTCCTAGATATATTGAACCTATCTGAGAAGAGGAGGAGGCACGTAACATGGAGAGTCTCTATCAGATGACCACAAACCAGAGCGACTATGTCAATCCAACGGCAGATGGGAACATTAGTTGGCAATGTGACAGCTCATGTGCATCAGATTAAGATGTTGGTTTAGAGAACTGGCAGAACAGACTTCACGAAGTCTCAGCGCGCAGGTGCGTGTACTTGACTAAGTCACTGCGATGGATTGGCACAGAGATCAATGAGATTCCATCATATCATGGTCTGACAGATATCCAGGACTTCCTTGAGCAGTTTGAGCAATAGATTCCTTACGAGCAGAGGATCGCAGCTATGGATCTTGCAATGCGAGCCACACCTGCAAGATGGTGGTATGCGCATAAAGAGAACATTGCATCATGGGATGATATTAAAAGATTGATGGCCATCAGATTCTCCATTGACACCGATTACGTTCAGCAGAAGTACACAGGAGAGACTGACCCCAAGTCACACATTCAGACATGCGAATAGAATTGGTCGGACATTCCCGAGGATGAATGGGTTCACTGATTCATTCATACTTTGGACACAGTTCCAAGGAACTAGTATACAGAGACTGAATTGCACAAGGGAACAACAACATGGCCACTTATGATAGATAGCTTTCTACTCACCTTCATTTTTGAATCTGAGTATCTAGGTGTTGATCAGGCCCTACAACTAATAAAGAGCAAGATATTTGAAGACTGTACCATATTAGTGCCAGCTCAACAGGAGTGGGCCGTTCAGTTAACAGAGGCGCTATACTGCTACAAATTTCAAGAAGAACCAGGGGACGAGGATGAGGATCCTCGCAACACCAACATTCCGGAGTCAGAAGGGACTCGCGATGTTGAGGGACCACAGTTAGAGATTCCAACAATCACAAAGCCCATCAAGATTAAAAAGATCGATATTGGCACAGACACAGAACCTAAGTTTGCCTCTATTGGAGACTATTGGAATGATGAAACAGTCGGACAGATTGCAGATTTGTTACATGACTAGCAGGACCTATTTCCCACCAAGTTCACAGAGATGAAGGGAATAGTTGGAGACCTTGGAGTCATGAGGATACCATTGAAGGAGGATGCTAGACCAGTAAAGCAGTGTCCCTACAGATTGAATCCACGATATAAAGAAAAAGTAAAGGATGAGATCGATAAGATGCTGGTGGCAGGAATCATTGAGCCGGTAGAAGAAAGCGAATGGGTTAGTCCCATGGTCATATAGGAAAAGAAAACCAAAGGGAACATCAGGATCTGTGTCGATTTGCGCAAGCTCAACGATGCATCGCTTCACGATCCATTTTCGACACTGTTCACTGATGAAGTGTTAGACAACGTGGGAGGACAGGAGGTCTACTCCTTCACCGATGGTTTTTCAGGCTATCATCAGATTAGAATCCACCCAGAAGATCGATCTAAGACCACCTTTGCAACTGAATGGGGCTCGTTCCAGTATATGGTAATGCCCTTTGGTCTTAAGAATGCACCAGCTATATTTTATAGAGTAGTAGTTGCTATATTTAAAGAATACATCCATAAATTCCTAGAAGTATATTTTGATGATTGGACTGTATTTGGACTAATTGACAAGCACATAGGAGACTTAAGACTGATGTTAGAGAAATGTAGGTAGTACCATATTTCTCTAAACTTGAAAAAATGTATATTTTGTGCACCATTCGGTATTTTGTTGGGTCATATTGTGTGCAAACAAGGCTTGATGGTAGATCCCGTGAAGATCGCCATCATTGTAAATCTTCCAACACCCAACTTAGTCAAGCAACTGAGGACAGTACTTGGTCATACCGGGTACTACAGAAAGTTCATCAAGGGATACACAAAGATTACAGCGCCAATGGAGAAATTGCTAAAGAAGGATGTAAAATTCCTATGGAATGAGGAATGTCAGCAGAGTCTAGACACACTTAAAGAGAAGATGGTTACAACACCCATCCTAGTATTTCCAGACTGGACTAAGCCATTTCAGGTACACATGGATGCATCAGGCATCGCACTAGGGGTTGTCTTAACACAACCAGGAGAAGGGGACATTGACCATCCTATCGTATACTCCAGCAGAAAGCTCTCGACAGCAGAAAATAACTACACCACCATAGAAAGAGAAGGGTTAGCTATGGTGTATGCACTACAGAAGTTCAGGCACTACCTGTTGGGTGCCTCGTTTAAAATGTTCACTGACCATTCCACGTTAAAGTATTTGGTCAATAAGTCAGTGTTAGGGGGGAGAATCTGCAGATGGTTACTCCTCTTTTAGGAGTATGATTTTGAAATCATTGTGAAACCAAGAATACTGAATGTCGGACCTGATCATCTATCACAGATAGACTCAGGAGAAGAGCCAAGTAACCTCGATGACAATCTGCCAGATGTGCCGTTGTTTTCTATCCAGATCGCAGACGATTACTATGCTGATATTATTCAATTTCTCACTACTGGACTAGCACCTGAGGAGTTTACTAAGCAGCAAAATAAGCAGTTGGTTGTTAAAGCAGAAGACTTCACCTTCATCACAGGACACCTATACAAGTTAGGTCCGGATGAATTTTTTCGTAGATGTGTGATGCCACATGAAAAAGAGACTATCATCAGGGAGGCACATTCAGGAACCACAGGAGGTCATTTCGCAGGAAAGCCGACTGCGCAGAAAATCCTGGAGGCAGGATTATGGTGGACTACGTTGCATAAAGACACCAAGGACTTTTGTAGATGCTGCGATATCTGCCAGAGGGTAGGAAAACCCTCGCGACGTGATGAAATGCCACTGCGACCGCAGGTCATGCTGCGTGCATTTGACAAATGGGCTATAGACTTTGTGGGTCCTATCAACCCACCAGGGAAGTGCACTGGTGTGAAATATATTATCACTAGAACAGAGTACCTCACCAAATGGGCAGAGGCCAAAGCAGTAAGAAATTGTGATGCTGCTACAGCTGCACAGTTCCTTTTTGAAAACATCATCAGTAGATTCGGATGCCCAGTAATTTTGATGAGCGACCAAGGTACCCATTTCTTGAACAACACTATTAAGGCCTTGACAGAAGAATTCTAGATTCAGCACCATAAGAGCACTCCCTACCACCCTCAGGATAATGGTACGGTGGAGGCCTTTAACAAGATTTTAGAAAATGCGCTTACCAAGATCTGCAACAGCCAAAGGAACGATTGGGACCTAAGAGTCAACGCTGTATTATGGGCGTATAGGACCACATGCAAGAAACTTACAGGACACACGCCTTTCAGCTTGGTGTATAGACAGGAGGTTGTTATGCCTATGGAGTATATTCTTCCCAGTTTAAGAATCGCTCAGATCACCAGGATGACTGATACAGACACAGTGGAGGAAAGGATAGCACAGCTGCTTGCCTTAGAAGAAAACAGATTCATCGCTGGATTCCATCAGAAAGTGCAAAAGGCCCAAGAAAAAGCTTGGCATGACAAACACATTAGGAGTAAGACTTTTCAGATTGGAGACCTAGTGCTCCTCTATGACAGCAAATTCATAAGTTTCCAGGAAATTTCAAGACGCATTGGCTAGGGCCATATCAGATACAACAAGTTACAGAGGGAGGTGTCGTTCAGCTCAGCAAGCTGGATGGGGAGCTTCTTCCCACTTGGATTAATGGCAGTAGGCTTA
>LPNX010085247.1:0-18803 GCA_001517045.1 Pseudotsuga menziesii | reverse complement strand
TCATGTCACTCATTTTTAGAATTTTCACGTGGAGATGTTTTTGGACAGAACTCTGGGTTTGACTGCTTTGTAAAAATGCTCTTTGATTTTTAATGATATCAATGTCTAGCCTTTTTCTTTAAAAAAATAAAAATAAATAAATTGTTATAGCTGATGGATTTCCATTTTTTTAGACTTTCAACATAATGCATCTCATCCATAACATTATAGATACAAATAACTTTGCCTAACTATCGCATAATTATGAACGGGCATATCTTAGCGAAGATATTCACCACACTTCCATAAATCTTTATCTCAAAATGGGTAGAGACCAATAATGTAAGAGCCAAAAGATAGATAGGTTTGAAGATTCATGATCTCACCAATGACCACATCTTCAACCTAACTTTTATCATTGAAGAGGCCAAAGGCTAATAAGTGTATAGTTATTGTTGTATTTCGCAAGGCATTTTACATAGTCCCTTGACACTTTGACATCTAAAGGAAATGAGCCTTAAGGTTTAAAGTCTTTTAAAGTTAGTGGTTTTACTAGCGATGACACTTTATGAACCCATCATTGATAGAGTACATATAAGTGTTAAAAGTACCAAGGGAGTCTAGAGCATTATAGAAGGTAAATAGGGTTGCAAGCTATATTCTACATTTTTGTGTATTCTACATTGAGGAACAAGAAGAGATACTATCATAATAGGTGATACAAATGGATGCTTACTCTTTGAAGTGATGTCATTATGCTTATTTTGCATATGACATTATTTTGTTGTCAAAATTAGTGAAATGTTTTTAGACAACCAGATATCGTTAGCTTTTTCGTGAGCTTTTTTTGCGAGTCCACGGGATTTACGTGCACTAAAAGAAAACTAAATGTCTCTTTTCCGACAGGTATAGTTTCTATCCGTCGCTTAATCGACATTTATCAATGTCGCTTTTTCGACAGTTATAGTTTCTATCCGTCGTTTAATCGATGTTTCTAAATGTCTCTTTTCCGACAGTTATAGTCCATATCCATCGCATAACCAACAGAATATCCTGTCGCTTATACGATATCCACAGTTGACATCCGTCGCTTATCCGATGGAACTGTTGTCGCTTTACCGACGGAATGAAGAGTTATTTCATTAAAAAAATTTAGTACTGTCGAAGAAATTCCGTCGCTTAACCGACACTGTAAAATTAAGCGACGGTTACCTATGTGTCGCTTAAGCGACGGTTACCTAGGTGTTGAATCACCGACGAAAATTTTCCGACGGTTAAAAAAAATCAAAGTGTCGTTCATGCGACAGAGAAGTGTCGAAAATCCGACATGATAGCCGTCAGATTTTTGGTCAAAATGTAGTAGTGGGACTCTCCCATTGAACAACAAGTTAGTGATCCTAATGAGTTTGAACCTTATAGAATTTCTAACTCGTGCAATGTTGAGTTTGTTTGTATAGACCCTATCAACTATGTTGACTTTAAATTTCCCTTTGAGGTTGATCTTACTGATTATAAATCCTTAGGCCTTGGAACTATATATTCTTCTTTGGTTAACTTTTCCTTGACTATACCTTTTGTGGAATATATAAAATTTGCAACTGTTTCTACCAAAGTGACCTATATCAGACCTTTTCTTTTGAATATGATCTTGATACTATTGTTTCTTGGAGACATGATTCTTACTTGGATTCACAACTGTTTACTAGCCTAATATTTTTGTTCAAGTTGTAACCACATTTGCATATACCCTGCTCGCACTTATGAGACTAATGCTGGATTCCATGCTTTTATCTCGTTATATAATCCCTCATCTATTCTCTCATCCTCACTCAACCTTGTATCATTTTGTTGTTGCAACCTAACACCTTTCACCAGGAGAAGACACTCCTCGAGTTCCCTTATCTTCCTCACATTCCTTGCACTATGATTTGGTCTATTCCTTGTGCTTGGAACTTGTTCAACATGCCTCTAACACTCACCTCCTTGCATTTAGAGCATTCTTCCATCTTTCCTTCGATCTTGTTAAAAATAGTAAGGAATCCATGAGTTGACTTTTCTGGTCTCGTTAAAAATTAACGGGAAAGGTATGGATTTATCTTCAAGCCCTATTCTGACTCCTTAAATATGACTATATTGTCGAGTTACTTGTTCTTTCAGACTCACTAAAGTAAATGAAAGAACATCCACATTGGTATAAGTTTAACCCTTTTCTGTACCATATGGATTACTTACGGAAATGAATACTCTAGTTGGCTATGGTTAGAAGAGTATTCACAGGTATAGGTTTATCTCTTTTTTGGGTCCAAGAAACTAAATTTACAATAAAGAAACCTGCTTGAGCTTTCTTTTTCTTTTTCGTGCTCTGGTTTAAATCATGAAAAATATTCTGAGCGTTCTTTATGCCATTGTCATGCTCACTAAAACTTTAGGAAAAAATCATCAAGTGATCTTGCTTTCCTTCATGCTCGTTAAAACTAAAGCATTATGCTTGTTTTTTAGAAGGAGCGTTAGTATGGTGATAGTTTAAGCCTTTTTCAGACCTTGCTGACTAACTAAGAAAAAAGAGTACCTTCGTTCTCCCAAGCTAAGTGATTTCTCCTCTGGATTGTTCTATACTTTTTGGTACTTTGGAGACCAACCTTATGAAAAATTCCCCCCCTAGAGTCTTCTTTGGCATTTTTAGACTCTCAAATTATGAAAAATTCGCTGAGCATCCACTACTTCAGGATTTTAAAATCCATGAATCAGTGCTTTATCAAGAATTCTTCTATATATTATTCAAGATTTCCAACAATAAAGAAGGTCTCGAGTTTGATTTCTTGGACTCGTTAAACCTTTAAAAGAAAGAAGGAAAGGGAAGTTCATTTAAATGTCTTATTATCATGGTAGAAAGTCTTATTTCCTTAAAAAAACTAGTTTGAGTTTATCAAAATATGGGTTCTATTTTTTCACCTTAGGATTAAACCTGATCTCGGAGTTCTCACTTCTCCAGTTGGTTATTTTTTCAATTATATGGAGAATCTGTCAATGCATCCTACATTGCAGATTTGTATCATTGATCCCTTAGTGTCAAAAAGTTTCCTAAGTCACTATTGTGTTGTTATCATTGTTCAAGGATAAAACCTTTGTCGGCTATTATGCAATTACCTTGACCTTTTATGTCGGTCACTCCCTAAAATTAGTTCATTACATCCAATATTTGGCGGTGCTTGTTGCAAAAATTTGTCCTAGTTCCAAATCAAATTAGTATTTGACTTACCTCATGTTGGATGATGGGGGATACTTTAATTCCTTAATTCCAACATATCTCTTCCTATCGACTTCAACACATCTTTCTCTAGGAATGAGATTTAGAGTTTATGGAAATACCTTGTGGATCGCAGTCATCGGTGGCAATTTCCCTTGCTATTGGGTAGGGGGAATACCTTAATGTCTCCTACTCAATGGATTCTTAATGTTTTCTAGTTCAAGACCATTTATTCACACTTGTTATAATGTACTAGGTACCTTGCGGACCATTTTCATTACTGGTGGTTTCTCTCGCATTTGTTAACGATTTTCATCAATGACCAGTAATCAAATGATTTCCTCCATGTTCGAAATAAAATCCTTTTTCACATGGTGAGGATTCATACCTTTTGGTGGTTTGGATATAAGAACTTGGTTCAACTATAGAATCATCCCCTTTTTCTATTTCTCGAGTTGCACAATACCTTGTCACATTTCATATGAAATTTGCAAAAACATAGATCCACCCTGTATTCGTGTGGCTATGAACGATTATTGAGCATGGATCCTTTTCTCATATTGTTTCAACATGATAGTTACATAAATTGTACACATGTTGGATCTATCTTGTATCTTTTGGAGATTATTTGTACATGGGCATGTATGTCCCAGAGATCAATTTTGGCTGACATTTATCTCTCTTTCAAGTAACTTCGTTCGATCCTATGATCTTGGGTTCTCCTGTTTCTTCAACTCCATGACTCAACCAATCCTTGTTTATAATGTGTTTCAGCTATCGCCTTACCCTATAACCTCATACATTAGGGGAAATCTGTTGTAGGACAAAACAACACTTCTATGTCTTTGATGACATTTACATGTTTTGTCGCATGACGACACTTCATGAAAGTTACTGTAAGTCACCCAAAGGTCACGTATGGATGTAAGGGTAGTATCAGGAGTTTAGTAACTCCATTTATCCCACATTTTTGTACCATTGGAAAGGTATCGGACCAGGGAACAAATTTGCATAAGAAACCAAGTCCTCAAAACTCTTGGAAATACCCTGAAAAAAATGAATTTTTTTACCCATACGCGAGTTGTCATAAGGAAACATGCATATTTCAACTTTGAATACATGATTTTTCAATGGGAAAATTGTGTGTAACTCCTATAATTGTCAAAAAATATAAAATCATCGATATTTGGATGGTTTGGGTGGTTTTGGAACTTCCTCTTCGGTTGTAATTGATCCATCCTCGACCCTAACTCTTCATATTACTATATAAGAGAGGGAGAGGGGTCCATGAAAGGGGACTTAACCTTTGATATTGTTATGTTGGTGAAATTGGGACTCTCATACCCCCTACCTTTTCCCTGGATGTCATATCCCTTTGTTGCAGATCTTGGAGGTTAATATTCTTGGAGGAGAGAAGTAGGAGATCAAGATCGAAGGTTTCACAAGGTGCCTTGCATGAGGAGAAGGTTTATCTTGTACTTCTTCCATTAATTAATAAATATTTCATGTTATTCCCTTTCCAAATCACTATTTATGTCTCAATTATTGATCATATGCTAATTTTTATCAGATTAGGGTTTCCTATTATCTTGATTACGATTGCTTTATATGTAGTCAAATTGGTTTGAGGAAGGTTTGAAGTTTGTTTTACAGGTCCCTTGGATTGGAGAGCAAGAGGAGGGCTAAAGGAAAGCTTGGATCAACCTTCAGTTTGTAAGTTATGAAATATTCTAACCCTTGAACCCTTTTTTATATTTATATTTTCACTTGAAGAACTTTGTATATCAGTCTTTAAACCCCTAGTACATTAGTGGCCTTGACCTTGGCCATAGGATCAAATTCATTAACAACACCCATACAACAAAATAAGATCTTTAAGAGCATATACAAATATGCAAAAAAAAACATACATGAAGATATTATCATAACATATGATGGATTTTTGGAACTCAACCAACCTAAGAATATGTCTACCACATCACCAAAGCATCAATGAGCCGCACCTTAAAGTCAATTTCATAATCAAATTTCTATTTTACCCATGAGGGATTAGAGCATGGAATATAAAGATTACAAGAAAATATAAAAGAATGAAAAGGGACTAAAATATGGGCCCAAGGACTATAAGAAGATATACTTTAAGAATTTTACCTCACCTAAATCAGTGAATTCATGCTCGTTCAATGCAAAAACAATAGGTTTAATGTAGGCGTCAGACTGTGAAATTGTATTTGTTAACCTGTATATGCAACTCATTGCATGTTAGTACCCATATTTTTCATTGTCGATAGTTGAAATGGTTCTTATTGGGCTTGTTTCAAATTCAGTAGATGGTAGAAAAATATCTAACAATATAGATTTTTACTTGATCTTATTGTCTTTACTATAGTCTAGTGTGTCCATATATTTGGCAATGTCTTCCGCACTTGATTCTCCATTATTGTTTTCCACCTAAAATTCAATGTCAAGTTTTGGCATTTAGTTAGTTCGATATTCAAATCAAAATAAATAACACAATGTAAATTCAACCAAAAATCCATACACTTACTACAAATTTGTCTTTTTTCCCTACAACCCGCCTTAACCAAAATCATATGTATCCTTCACATTATTTATTTCTTTCATTGCTTCAGTGCTCTTTGCCAAAAATTATTTAGAACACACAATTTCCTTCAATTCATCCTATTTTTTGGGAGATAGAGTGGAGCCAGTCCTATCTTTCCTTTCATGATTATTTTTTTCATGTATGTCTAAAATTATTCATCAAAATTCTCATTTTGTGCTTGTAATATTTTATAGAGATATTCCCACCAACAATCTTAAATGGATTTTCCATTTTTTGTATAATAATTTTCAAACTTGGATATTTGTATGAAAATTTTGATTTTCAAACATTCAAATGAGCCCTACATCTTGTATCCAACTCAACATCCCACCTTGTAGGATGTTTCCCAATGGGAGCACCATCTTTTGACACCTCAACTAAGAAAGGATTCGTACCTTCTAATTGTTAAAACAATGTAGCTTCAGAAGATATTCTAGTTGTATTGTATTCCTCCTATTGGAGATGATTTTGTTCTTGTTAGACACATTGAAGGATGCAATGTAAACCTCTGAATGTAAGTTGGGTCATTAGTACCGAAGTGTCAATATAATAAATGTTATTTATAATGTCCATTTGGACAGGTCGGCCCTAACAACTAGTGAAGTTGGCCCCACCAAGTTAGAGGTCAAGTTAATAGAAGAATATAAATAGAGAGGCACTTCCCTTCATTTGTACTCACTCACTCAAGCAGTTTTGCAAGAGAGAGAAGAACTGGTGCGCTAGAAAGGAGTAAGAAGTAGTTTTCTAGGTTTTACAATGATTTGGTCGAGATCTATACTGAGGAAGTTTTGCGGGGTTTTCTCCCTTGTAGTTTCACCGAGGAAAATCTTTGTGTTATTCTGTTCTTATGTTTTATGTGCATGTTGTTCTTTCATTGATCTTATAGTAATTTGTTTTAAGGTATCAACTAAGAAAATTGATAAAAACTTAACATGGTATCAGAGCCACCCTGAAAGGAGGCACTGCACAACTAGGGTTTCTCACTGTGAAAAAATCCCTTAAAGGATCAGCGAGGAAAGAGGGCTCCCTCAACTCGCCCTTGAAGAGTGCATCTTTCTATGAAGACAGATCCAGAATCCAAGAAGTTTTAGCTTTTTGACCTATTACTATTGCTGGGAAAAACTAGGGTTTCATTTTTTTTGAGACTCCATCATCAATCTTAGGAAAAGCAAGTTACAGTCTACCTCGCCTTAGGTAGGTGCATCTTTTCCACCTCTCAACCCTATTAGGGTTTCTAGTTGAGAAATTAGGGTTTCTACATCAAACCCTAGGTCAGCCAAAAGGATGTCATCCATAAACTGGTTTCTTCAAGTAAGTACTCTTCCTCCCTGTTCCATTTGAAGTTCTCGTTCTGTAGAAAATGACTAAGAAAACCAAGCTAGATGAAAAGCTTGAAGGAGCTAAAAACTTCATAGCATGGAAGTGTAGGATAATGCTCATCCTACAAGAGAATGATCTAGACAAACTTGTGAAGGAGAAAGTGAAAGAACCAGAAGAGGAGGAAGCTAAGTCCAAGCATAGGAAGGATATGATCATAGCTGACTCCATCAAGTATAACCTGATTCCTCAAGTATCATCAAGGGAAACTCCAAAAGAAATGTTTGATGCCCTCTCCAATCTATTTGAAGGGAGAAAATTCAACATGAAGATGACTCTGGGGAATCACCTCAAAAGTGTAAGGACTCAAAAGTCAGAGACTATGCAATCTTACTTTTCAAGAGTGGCTAAAATTAGAGATCAACTAGAAGCCATTGGTGATACAGTAGAAGAAGAATAAATTGTGATGACCACCCTAAATGGTCTTCCAAGAGATTGGAAATATTTTATCGGAGGAATATTCTCAAGAAGGAAACTAACCAAATTCAGAAAGCTATGGGAAGAATGTGTCCAAGAAGAAGAAAGAATCTTAGCTAGAGAAGTGAAGCTAAATGATAATGAAGATCAAGCCTTGATATCCCATGCCAAAGGAAAGCACAAAAGAAAGAGTCATGATCATCCTCGCAAGACTCAAGGGTTCAAAAGACCCAAGAAATACTTCTCAAATTATGAGTGCTTCACTTGTCACAAGTTGGGACACATTTCCATCAATTATCCCATGAAAGCAAAAAGATTTAAAAAGATGAAAAGATTCCAAGCTCATGCTACTGAAGATAGTGATTAAGAAGTAGAAAAGAAAGAAAAGAAAGATGAAGAATCTAGTGAAGAATATGTACTGATATCTTCCCTAACAGGATCAGTCTCACCAGGAAATGAAACCTGGTTAGTAGACAATGGTGCTGTTGTAAAGGAAAGTTTCCCATGGCTAGGGTTTAAGAGGCCATCAATGTACTGGGGTTGAAAGGTGGATGTATAATGTTCAACAAGAATATATAAGCAAGTTTCATATATTAGAATGGTTCATACCTTAGCCAAATGAAGGTTGATCCAAGCAGCCCTTCAATCCCTTCCTCAAACCAATGTGACCACATACAAAGAAATGATAATCAAATAAACATGAAATAATGATCTGACTAACATCATCATATGATCATAAACAAATATTCAATCACACATTAAATAATGATTTGGGAAGAATAAGGACATCACATCTTTATTAATATTGAAAACAAGTACAATTATACCTTCTCTTCAAGTTCGACACCTCACGAAACCTTGATATGGTTCTACTGCTTCTCTTCGCCAAGGAACTCATCCTCCAAGCTCAGCAACACAAGGGGATGATCACTTCTAGGGAAAAGGTGTGGGCAAAGAGAGTCCCAATTCCTCTAGCATGAAAATGCAAAAGTTTCAGTCTCCTCTCATGGACCTCCCTACCTATATTTATATGCTACTGAAGAGATAGGGTCGAAGACAAATTAGTTACAACTGAAGGAGTCAGTTGCATAACTAACCAAACTACCCAAATTTTGAAAAACATATGTTTTTGACATTTTCAGGAGGAATACACGGGTTGCAGAGAGATCAGTCACATATGTAGGAGGTATACATTGGTTACAATGCAAATAGTCACATATTTAGGGAATACACGATTATTATATATAGCAAGTCACGTACCATACACGGGTTTCCTTAAGGAAACTCGCATATGCATTGAAAAATATCATTTTAAGGGTATTTTTGGGCATTTTCAGACTTTAGTGTCTTCTAGAAAGTTTTAGCTGACTCGGATACCTTTCCAATGGTGTAGAGATGAGGTCAAACGAAGTTACAAAACTCAATATATGGATCCTCCAAGTTAGGTGTTTTTTCAATGACTTTCATAAAGTGTCGTCATGGAAGTGTCGACATGTGACAGAATCATGGGAAAGTGGTCACAGGTAGAGATGTGTCATTTTGATCTATAATAGATGCATCCAAGCACATAATAGGTTACAAGGACTCACTATCATGCCTTGTAAAAAAATATTCACCACACAAAGTAATGCTTGGAGATGACTCCCAATATCCCATGAAAGGAATGGGAGAAGCATACTATAAGTTGGATTCTGGAAAATCCATGAAGATGAAGAATGTCCCATATCTCCATGGACTAAAGAAGAATCTCTTTTCTATTTCAGCTTTGGAAAAGATAGGATTCAAATTTTCCTTCATAGATTGAAAAGTCCTCATGTGGTCAAAATGAAAGACCATAGATGATGCAGTAGAAATTGGAATTGAAGAAGGAGGACTCTACAAACTGAAGGGACATGCAGTTTTAGCTTTAGAAACTAGTACAATAAATCCATGTGAGCTTTGGCACAGAATTCTTTCTCATGTTCATTACAGAGCTCTACCAATCGTAAGTAATGTTGTGATTGGTCTACTAGAAATTCAGATAGAACATGAAGGTGTATGCAAAGGATGTGAACAAGGAAAGAATACTAAGAATCCCTATCCGAAGCGTGACAACAAAGAAAAAGGGATCTTATATTTTATCCATTCGGATATATGCGGGCCAATGCAAAAAACTTCATTAAGCAAGTATGTTTACTATGCTTCCTTTATTGATGACTACTCCCACAATACTTGGATATATTTTCTAAAAAAGAAGGATGAAGTGTTTGAAAGGTTTAATAATTTAAGGCCCTAATAGAAAACCTCTCTAAGAGGAAAATAAATATTTTAAGATCAGATAATGGAGGAGAGTTCACATCAAATAAATTCAATGATTTCTGCAAGGAAGCTAGGATTAAGAGGGAGCTCGCCATTCCCTATAATCCTCAACAAAATGGTGTGGAAAAGAGAAATAATAGATCTATCATGGAAGCAGTAAAAGCCATGATACATGATAAATATCTACCAATGTACCTGTGGGAAGAAGCAGCTAGAACAAAAATATATGTACAAAACATAATCTCCCACCGTTCCCTTGGGAACAAAACTCTAGAAGAAATGTTCTCCAGAGAAAATCCTAAGGTAAGTCACCTAAATATATTTGGTTGCAGTGTGTATATTCATATTCCCAAGGAGAAAAGAACACAGATAGATCCTTCAGGAAAGAAGGGATTGTTTCTAGGATATAGTGAACACTCAAAATCCTATTGGATCTATATCCCAGGATACCGTCAAATTGAGCTTAGTAGAGGTGTAACATTTGACGAAGACATAACTTGTAGAAAGTCGAAGAAAGGTAGAGAAGATGAAGAGGAGCATGAAACTATCAAAGCTGCAGAGAATCCTAAACCAGTTAGGAATGAAGAAGAAAGTTAGATACCTGAGGATCATGACATGACTAAACCTCAGTTGCTAGAAGAAGTGCCCAATGAAATGATTTCTCGAAAGAGGAATCCTGCCTGAGCTCGTGATGTAATTGAAGAAGTAAAAAGACTTGGTATCCCAGAAGGAACCACTAAAGAAATAAAGAATCCAAATTCATATCCCAGTTATATGGCCTTGATGACTGATATAGTTGATAAAGAACCAAATTGTTTTGAAGATGCAACAAAATAGAAGGAATGGGTTGATTCAATGGTCGAGGAATAGCAATCCATAATAAAGAATTATTTGTGGGAAATAGTCCCAAGACAAAAAGAAAAAATAGCGGTATCCTCAAAGTGGATCTTCAAAACAAAGCATTCCGCAGATGGTAGTATAGAAAAATACAAGGCAAGATTTGTAGAAAGAGGGTTCTCCCAAAAGGAAGGAATTGACTATGAAGAGACCTTTGCTCCAGTATCTAGGTACACTTCAATTAGAATTGTCCTTGCCTTGGCAACCAAGAATAAATGGAGGTTACATCAAATGGATGTAAATATAGTTTTTCTAAATGGCTTGATAGAAGAAGAAGTGTATATCCAACAACTGTAAGGTTTTGAGACTGATGATCAAGAAGCTTATGTACGCAGACTCAAGAAATCATTGTATGAGCTAAAACAACCCATAGCATGGTACAGAAGAATATATGTGTTCCTAATGAGTTTAGGCTTTACCAAGAGTAAGGAAAATTCTAACCTTTTCTATAAGGTTGAGAATGATGGGTTTATGATATTAATTTTATATGTGGATGACTTATTCCTAATTGGAGAAGATAAGCTCATCAATGAATGCAAGAATAAGCTAGATGCAAAATTTGAGATGAAATACCTTGGAATGATGCACTACTTTTTAGGTCTTGAAGTTTGGAAATCCCCAGATGAGATTTTCCTAAACCAAGGAAAATATATGGTAGAAGTTATGAAGAGGTTTGGAATGCTAGATTGTAAGGCCATGACTACTCCGATGACAACAAACTTGAAGTTACTAATTGATGATCGGAAGCTATAGATTGCACTCTATATAGATAGATTATTGCTTCACTGATGTACTTAACCAATACAAGACCAGATATATGTTTTGTTGTAAACACACTATGTCAGTACATGGTGAATCCCAAGCATATTCACCCGATAGGAGAAAAACATGTGATGAGGTATCTAAAGGGAACTTTAGATTATGGGTTCAAATATACCTCAGATAGTGAGATCAGTTTACATGGGTTCATAGACTCATATTGGGCAGGAAGTACTAAAGACAGAAAGAGAACCTTAGGTGGTTATTTTAATTTGGGATTATGCATGATCTCTTGGTTCAGTAGAAAGAAGACCAGTATTGCACTTAGCACAGTAGAAGCATAATACATTGCTGCTTGTTCAGCTATAGTGAAGTAGTATGGCTTCAAAAGATGTTGGTAGGTTTATTTGATGAAGAGATAGATGCTACTGATATCCTTTGTGATAATCAGAGTTGTATCAATATGACATAAAATCCAGTGTTTCATGATAAGAAAAAACATATTGAAGTAAGATATCACTTCATTCGATACATGATTCAGAAAGGAGATACAAAGTTCAAGTATGTTCCTACAGAGGAACAAGTGGCAGATGTGTTGACTAAGCCTATGGCTTGTGTAAAGTTTGATTACTTTCGATACAAGCTTGGTGTAGTCCGGAAGGACCTCTCTCGAAAGAGGGAGTGACAGTAGGTGGAAGAAGGATGTAGTGGTGAGTAGCTCAGTCTAGAGTAGGGTACGTATGACTAGGACAGTTTGTCCTGAAAGGGTTAGTCATACAAGGCTTGTTGATCCTAGGGGGATTAGTATGTCTCGCTAGATCATTTTAACCCAAGTGGGTTTGTAAGTTAGGACAAGGCTCGTTGGTCCCCAGGAAGATCCATTTGTCTAACTAGGCTTGTTGACTTGAAAGAGTTAGTAAGTTAGACAAAATGCCCAGGTGGATCTACCAGAGAACTCACCGTGATGCTGCTCCAAGATAGTTAGAGGGCATGATGGTTGTTACATTATTTCTATACCGTTGATTGATGAGATGTTTGATTTCAGTAGGGTTATACTGATGAGATGTCAGTTCAGTATGGTTATACTGTTGACTATTGAGATGATAGTTTAGTATTGTTATACTGATGACTGATGAGATGTGAGTTAAGTATGGTTATACTGATGACTGTTGAGATGATAGTTCAGTATTGTTATACTAATGATGGTTGAGATATTAGTTCAGTATTGTTATACTAATTATTATTGATATGTGAGTTAAGTATTGTTATACTGATGATTGTTGAGATGTTAGCTGAGTATTGTTATACCGATGACTGCTGAGATGATTGATTCAACATTGGTATGTTGATTGTTGAGATGATTAACTCAGTATTGTTATACTAATTGAAATATATGTTTTAGTATTGTCATAATGATGCTTGATTGAGATGTATGCTTCAGATAATGTCAGTATTGATTATACTGATGATTGATGAGATGTGTACAGTGTAGTTATACTATTGATTGTTGAGATTGTTACAGTTGATTGCTAAGATGATTGTTGAGATAATTACGGTTGATTGTTGTTGAGATGGTTACAATTGATTGTTGAGATGTTTATTGTGATAGTTTCAGTATATCTATGTTAATGATGATGTATATGATGTTCCAACATCTCTATGCAGGTAATGTAGATGATGATCTAGAACTACAAATGATTTTATTTTTAGCACTAATATGCTAATGTTGTTGTTGATTGTTTCGGTATTTACATACTATTGATGCAGATGATGACATTTCAGTATTTCCATACTGAAGAGACAGATGATGATGTTTCAGTATTCACATACTGATGTTATAGATGATGGTGGTTCAGTATTCACATACTGAAGATACAGTTGGTGATACTTATGATGCAAATGATGATGTTATTAGTATTCACATACTAAAGATGCAGATGATGATGGTTCAGTATTCACATACTGAAGATGCAGATGATGATGGTTCAGTATTCACATACTGGAGATGCATATGATGATGGCTTAGTATTCACATACTGAATATGTAGATGATGATGGTTCAATATTCACATACTAAAAATACAAATGATGACAGTTCATATGACGATGATACAGATGATGGTTCAGTGTTGACATACTAATGATGACCAATGGATGATTCAGAAGATGATCCAATATCCACACACGGACACTATATAATATGGTTCAAAAGATGAAGCAAGGATGATAATACAAAATATGATTCAACATTCATATGCTGATACTATCTGCAAGAGATGTTCCAAAAGATGACAAGACGATGATTGCAGAAGAAGATCTAGCTGAGATCAATGATGAAGATGTATGATGTTGTAACAAAAATTCCTATGACATATAGAGTCTCACCAGTCTATTGTATAGTTGTAATAGTAGCAATTTATACTACCGTTGAATACCTTCCTAGTTAAGAGGGAGTGTTAAATAATGTAACTTCAGAAGATATTCTATTTGTATTGTATTCCTCCTATTAGAGATGAGTTTGGTCTTGTTAGAGTCATTGAAGGATGCAATGTAAACCTTCAAATGTAATTCAAGTCATTAGTACCCAAGTGTCAATATAATAAATGTAATGTCCAATTGGATAGGTCAGCCCTGACAACTAGTGAAGTCGACCCCACGAAGTTAGAGGTTAAGTCAACAGAAGAATATAAATAGGGAGGCGCTCCCCTTCATTTGTACTCACTCACTTAAGCAATTTTGTAAGAGAGAGAAGAACTGGTGCACTAGAAAGGAGTAAGAAGCAGTTGTCTGGGTTTTACACTGTTCTGGTTGAGATCTATACTGAGGAAGTTTTGTGGGGTTTTCTCCCTTATGGTTTCCCCGAGGAAAATCTTTGTCTTCTTGTGTTCTTATGTTTTTTGTGCATGTTGTTCTTTTAATGATATTCTAGTAATTTGTTTTAAGATATCATCTAAGAAAATTGATAAAAACTTAATACTAATTTTCTTTATTTGAATTTCCTTTATATAGACCTATACCAATATTGACTCAATATTCATATTTTAACAACAACAGATACATCTTCTAAACTAGTTTTAATATTGGGTGATCCCATTGAATCAAAATGTATAGATGCAACATAAGTATTTTGAGGTGCATTTATTGGAAAAGTTGAAACCGATGTCTCTTCATGACTTGAATTAACTAGAATTTCATGCACCCTAGTTTCATCATGTGTGGAATTAGGTATCTCATCGATCACTGCAGATGTGCCTTCACACATGTCCTTTAATTTTGAATAAAGGAACTTCAAATTTGATTTTCTTTTTTTCTCATGTTTATCAATAATCTCGTGTATACCAAGTTCTATATCAAGTTGCACTTCATCACAAGTATTGTTTTCATGAACTACATGTTTTGAGTCACAAATGCATTGGATTATACGATTTGGCAGCAATTTATCTTTTATTTCCATTGTTTTTTTCTCATATTTTTTTATGCAATCTTTTTCTTTCCTATAAAACAAAAAAATAGCATATTAGTACTTATATACAAATATTTCTTTCCCTGTGAGTTATTAAAACTTGCTTTCTTAAATGATATATCACAACTTCAAGTGTTTGGAGACTCGGCCTTGGTTATAAAGTGGATGAGGAAGGAGCTCAAAGTCCATAATACATATAGTTATGGCCTATAAAACATAAAAAATTATTAAACAAAATTATATACCTCTTAAGTGGATTAACAAATTACCTATTTGTCAGACCAAGAGATGATAAATATTCATCATTCTTCATAATATTTTCTCTACAAAAATACTCATATTATTTCATATTTTCAGCATTGTCACTATCAGTTTTGTGCTTTGCACTTCAAGGACTTCTTATTCATATCCTAAAGTCCAAAAAATCACATAAACAATGTCATTTGTGTCAACAAATAGGCCCAAACACTTCATATATAACTCAAAATTTGGTGACCTATGGAAGCAATAGTATGTTTGAGCGTGAATGCAAGAAAAACATTGTGATGAATAGCCTTCAAAGTTATTTTCATTCACCCAAATAGCATGTGTTTAAACATTATGTTCAAGCATGAATGATACTGATGTTTCCAATCTATAACCAATAAATCACAGTGTTTAGAGAATAGTAGGGTGGTAACTTTTGAGATATTCTATAAAAGTATTGGATGAGCTTTGGTGATAAAAAAAAATTTGTTAACCAACATACAACCAACAAAGATATATCCTTTAGTAACTCATATTTTCCAATTGGTGTAAAGTATGAACTTTCAAAGGATTAAAGATATGTATTATGATCATAACCAACAATAAATAAAGTCTTTAACAACCCACAATAAAAAAGTGTCAAAGAATGGTAATAATATGTCAAATCATTAGAATTCAAATGTATTGTATCCATTGTAAAAGTAGTAATATATCATCTTTGTAATTAATTCATAAATGATAATATCCATGCAACAATATAGTATCCAATCAATCCCACATAAAACATGTTTAAACACAATATATTATTATGATTGACTAGCAGTACAATGACCTTGAGAAACTTAGATTTGGAGGACTTTAAGGTCAACGTTCAAGAAGATCAGCCTCAACATTGAAGATCAAATGGTTTGCAAGTGATATATGAGGGTTGATACCCTAGGAGGAGGCTCAAGCTTGCAACAGTGGTGATGTAGGGAGGACAAATAGGTTATAAGTGTCTAGGTTATCAATATTGCATCAAAACAAGCATGAAATAACACTTCAAATATGGAAATGACCCAACTTCTTACCAACAACAATAATCACAAGGTATAGGGTTCACCCTACAATCACTTATATTTCAATACAAGATTGTTTTACTGATGTAACAATATAAACCAACAAATATATGAAGGTTCATCCACCATGAAAGATGCAAGGGAAGGCTAGTGTTGAGATTTAGGCTAGGTCACTAAAGTTTAGAGATGGGAGAAATGAAGGGGTGAGAGGGAAAAGTTTCCTCTGCTTGAAGAATCAAAAGTATGTTTCTTTTAGCACTACATCACTAAGGCTAGGCTAGGTCACTAAAGTTTAGAGATGGGAGAAATGAAGGGGTGAGAGGGAAAAGTTTCCTCTGCTTGAAGAATCAAAAGTATGTTTCTTTTAGCACTACATCACTAAGGCGGGGTAGGAACATTTAACCATTCTTTCATCTTCTATATTAGAGGGATCATCTTCAACCATCTAACATTGACTCTGGTATTGAGGATGATGGTTGCATGGATGATGCGAAACCATTCAAGGAATCCATCCCTGAAGAGGAAGAGGATGGGTTTCTATCACTTTTTATGGATTTTGATATTTAAGGCCAATTTTGATGTTATATATAAAAATTCTGCCTGGTATTAACGCGGTTATTCATTCAGTATTGTCAAATGATGTGAGGATAGTTTTGGGTGATTACAAGGTTTTGTTACAACTTAGAACTTCTGCAATTAAGGAAGGAATATAAAAATGGATCTCTAAACATGAATATTAAGAAATATATATATTGCAAGGGAACTTTGGAGCATATAGTGGTGGCAACTTTATGGAACAACATTAGTACTTCTGCTACACATTCACATCCGTACAACTTTATGGAACAAAATTAGTACTTTCTAGTTTATACAATAGCATCTAGTGGCGGAAAATTTATGGAACAACATTAATACTTCTAATACACATGTGATCTAACTCTTTCTAAAGGATAACATTATCATGATATTATTTTACATTGTTGGAAGATTCAATCATAGATGCAGTAAACACTAAAAACCCATGTTCAACAATAACAATCATTCAAATAATATCATTGTCATAGTGAACTTGAAGGCATATTTGGATTCTTAATAGGTTAAAACTTAAAATTTAAAACTATGATTGTTCAACAAGGTGGATAGTTCAACTACAAATAATAAGTAACTAGTTTAATGATGTTGATGTATATGTAACTTTGGAATGTATTCTTCTATTGTAACCCGATGTTTATTCCGGGATGTTTCTATTATGTATTTGAGTCATGTGGTCATGCCCCGATGTTCCGATCGGGAGGATTATAATGTAAACAAGTCATATCAAGTCATTAGGTAAGTCCCCACTGTTTAGGGGCACTTGAGTTATTATACACTAATTAAGGTGTAGGCTCGAGTAGTAATTATTAAGTCGGGCCTACGTGTGAAATGGTAATTCAAGTGAACGGACTAATATAAATAGAGAGGGTGAGTCTCTCTATTTGTCACTTGTGAATTACATCACTTGCTCTCTCAAGTGTGGCGCACTTTAGGAGAAGGAGATTCTTGGCTTGACAGAAGACAGAAGGCTGCTATTGTGTTGGGAGGTCATCTTACTGTTTTTGGGATCACATCTTGTGGTGATACTATCTTAGAGGAAGTTGAGGGGTTTTCTCCATTTATGGTTTCCCCTCCTAAAATATTTGTGTCTCTTGTCTCTTGTGATGTGCTTATGTGATTGCTGTACTTGTTATTCTCTCAGTGAAAAGCTCTTGTCATAATGCTAGCTTAAATGTTGAAAAACTAACATGGTATCAGAGCTAACCTGAGAAGAAGACACTGTGCAGCTGCGGAGGCTAGGGCTTCCTTGTTTGTGGACCTTTCTCCACTATTTTTCAGCAAAATTAAGGTGGACTTACTCTCCTCCCTAGGGCGCATATTTCTGTCGAAACAGAATTCAATTCTGAGGTTTTTCAGTTTTGGACCTGTCACTGGGGCCGGAAATTAGGGCTTTTTATTGAAGAAGAATTTTTCAGTGGGACCAAGCCTGGATTGTTCTCCTCCCCAAAATCGAAGTTAGGAACAAATTTGAAGTCATTTGGGTGGACAGAACTCCGGGAAATCAAAACCCTTGTTGCTCCTGAACCAGCCCTGCAGGATTTCAGCTCAAGCTTCAGATTTGACATCTTGAACCTGGTAAGATCCAAAATATTTTGTATTTCCATTTGAGGTTCTTATTTAGAGATGTCTCATCATACCAAGCTTGATGAAAAGCTTGAGGGGGCTGATAACTTCCGAGCTTGGAAGTATAGGATCTCCCTAGTCCTGGAAGAGAATGAATTAGACTCCTACATTCATGAGGAGGTTCCAGATCTAGAGGGAGATGAGGAAAAAGCCTTACATAAGAAGAAGATGGTTATGGCAAAGAGAATCATTGCTGATTCTATTAAGGATCATCTTATCCCTCAGGTGTCCTCTCTCAAG
>LPNX010085225.1:1920-14022 GCA_001517045.1 Pseudotsuga menziesii | reverse complement strand
TTTCAAGTTGACAAAGAAAGACACTCTCCGCTCCAAGACTATAGAGATTATCAAGAGGTTGCTGCCACAGCCAGAAGTTGCAAGATGGGAGTCTATTAAACGAAGTCGTCGATCCCGAAGGAATATGACATCTGAAATGATGGGCATATATGTAGACTCAGATGGTGCGCCCATTGATAATAGAGAAGAGTATGGGTCATCTACATCTTCATCAAGTCCTTCATCTGCAGAAAATGTAGATTCTGATGGGGTGTCAGAATCCATGGATGAATTTGAAGAAGCAGTGTAGATGCTTTTTATTAGTATGTTTTTTTTAATTGAAACTCTACGGGAGTTTTTGATGATGGGGTGTCATAATCCATGGATGAATTTGAAGAGGCAGTTAGATGCTTTTTACTAGTATGATTTTTGTAATTGAAACTCTAGAGGAGTTTTTGAATATTTATATGAACCATTTGTTCTTGTATGGTCTAATATATTATCTCATTATGAATCACATCATAATTTCTTTTTTTCTATATGGTTATAATGGTGAAATTATTAGAGAAATCTGTTTTTTCTTTAATATGCAATTTTCCAGAAAGTTGTAATTTATCTTTTCAAGAATTTTTCTTTTTATCCAATTTAAGGTTGATTTTAAAGTTTTGTTAAACAACAACATGGGATGTTTATTCCATGGCTCTATTTTTTACCCTAAAAAAAAAACGTGTATACTAGTATCAACACTTTTCTATTTGGGGGGTGTTTTTGGTGTTTTGTTTGCAAAAATCATCGTTTTTATGGGTAGAGTTCTCGTTCATAGTATATAGCTCTCGTTTCATAGTATAAGTGGTTATCTCCCCTTGCTTGAGGAATAAAGATATAACAAATACATGTGTTTGGTTCTACCTGCAACATGGGAAAAATTTTCAAATAGGATCTTGTTGGGTATGCATAATTCATATTAGAAAATTACAAGGCATTAAGGCATGTTTTTTTCACTATCATCATACATAGTGTTGCATCTGCAATGTTTTCCCAAAAATTTTTTAAAATTTTGATCCCTCCTTTTAAATTTTATCTTTCCTGGATCTGTTTTGGATTGCTGAACTTTGTTGTTCTTTTGCTACATTTTTGGATCTTTTCGAGGTTGAGTTGAGATAAATTGTTTATCATTTTTGGATTTTGAATGACTATATTTGTCTATTGATGTTGTTGGCTTGAACCTGAAGTTTTGGTTTGCCATTGATTTCACTCTTGAAAGTTTATTGGATAGTGAATCGCGGCCATAGTTCTCTATGCAGCCACCTTTGCAAAAGCTAAACAATGAATGACCCGATGGATAGTTTTGATTTTCGCCGGTTCCTTGGTTTTATTGATCAACTGTTTAATTTTAGTTGTTTTATTTTAACACTATCGGAAGTCAGTTGAATTTTGATTCGGAACAATAAGTTATATATGTAGCTGCCGTTTCGAAGGATCAATAATGAACGTTCTGACGGATTAGGGCTTATCCTCGTCGATGTCGTGTTTTATTGTTTTTTCTCTTTGCTATCGGAAAGTTTTATGACTTCAATTGAGAGTTGTAGTTTGATTATTTTCCACTGTTGTGCCCCCTTAGCAGACTAATCATCCGATGTTGTAGTCGTTCTGATGTCCAATGCTGCAGTTTTTAATGTTTTATTTCTCCGAAGTTTTATTTTGCCGTGGAACTGTTACGCTGTATGGCTCCCTCCATTGGCTGCGCAGTACACTATCGCTCCGGGGTTATAGTTGGTTCGTCTACCAATACCTTACACTATCGACACTTAATGTTTTTTCTTGTTGACATTGCGGAGACCAAAGTTTGTCCATCACCTGCCATTGCAGCTCCTCATTGAACGTATACTTCGATGCTTAGTGTTTTTGCTTTCGAATCTTGGTAGGGTTTTCCCACCATTTGTTGTGTAGCCACTCTATTTTATGGGATGGCAAAGTTTCCCATGGATGATGGTCAATTCAAGGTTTCTGAGATGTAGAACGTAGTTTGGGGATTTGGTGTTTTGAGAAATGGTGGTTACTTTGTCATTCTTCATGTTTACATCGGAGGATGTCGAATTGGTCCACATGCGGCATGGACTGAGATAAAAGTCTATTTTTTGGACTTCTGTTTTTAGTTCGAATAGTGGATTTAGAGGATTTTCAGGCCCAGCTTGTACGATTCTCTTTGCCTTATCTTTTCATACTTTAGATTTGTTTATAGTTCATTTCACATAATGCATGTATTGATACAATTTGTGTTACTTTGTCAAACGCTAAGTGATTTAAGGACTGGTTATTCATGACAGGGTTATTGCTGGTGTAGAGAAGACATGTCTAGAAGACAAAGGAGAAATAAAATGCAGAATCAGAGATGAGGATAGAGAAGAAGAAAGTCAGGTCTAAGCTCAACAGGGTCTAGCAAGGGACCAGCGGATTACTAAGCATAATAAATAGAAGCAGAGGCTCAAGCTTGGAAAACTTAGTCAGTTAGCAAGCTGGTCCATTTTCATAAAAGTGCTCTTAAATCGTAAATCTGAAATGTAACGTTTGTATGAATCATGAGCACTCACAAAAGAACCAAGGTTTGATATTAAACAGGTGGGGGATCCCAAAGGTTACTGAGGGGTAGCCCAAGAATTTTTCTTTTAGTATAAGTATAGGAGAATTAGAGGGAAAGAAGGACTTTTTCCTTTGAGATTTGTGAGAACCTGTTGTAAGAAGAACTATTTCCTTTTGCAATAAGAATTACAATTTTCCTGTTGGAGAAATCTTAGTGGAACTTTTCAAATGTTGTTCCATGGATGTGTTGAATGTGAACTATTTCATTTTCATCTTTGTGTCCATGAACTGTGAGATCGTTCTAACTTTTTGAACCTATGTTCTTGTATTAATGCTCTCTAGTTTATTCTATGAAATTTCCACTATGTGTAATGAATGTTGTTCATAAACAATTAGCTATATGGTTGTTCATCTATCTATTACTGCTCATGTATTTTGAAATAAGTAACAACTATCTGTGATTTTTCTTTATGCATGTGAATAAATACATTACTCATTGATGATGATAATCTTTCTCCCAAGGGATAGGTTAGATAGTTAGTTTTAATTTCTTGTTGTGTGTGATTTAGATGCGAGAGAGTTAAGACAAGAGGTAAGAACCTGTGCATCACATTGTGACGCTTCTCTTATTCTCTATAATGTTGTATTCTTAGATAGGCACTTACATCTCATACTTAAATTAAAAAACTAAAAATATACACGGTGGACCGGGCCATAATCAGTAAAACCTTTTATTTTTAGTTACTTTGACATACGGTAGCCAAACCATAAACCGAACGGATTCCCCATACCAAACAGTAACGGGCTAGTTGGGAACGTTTACTAGGGATAATCCCTTGTTGTTTTTGCCTGCAATTTTCCAGGCCTCAACAGTTTTTGGTGCTAGAAGGAGGGCAGCCAATGCATGGTTGGCCAAGGAAACTTATTTCCTTGAAATTACTCAATCGATAACAATTTTGAGAGTAGTTTGTTTCCCAAATCCAATTCCTGAAGAGAAGGGTAAAGAACATCTGTATTCTATTAATAATGAAGTAGTTAATGATTTGAGAAGACATACTAGGGCATATGTGAAGAATATTGGAGGATTACCATTTATTCTCCTCTTGTCCAGAAGAGAATAATAGAAGAAAGACCGCCCTATATTGGAGGACGCAGTATTGGTTGGATACTTTGAAGAACTTGTAGAGACACGATTACAGGAATTTGTTCAAGATCTGAATCAGTTGGGCCCAGATACACCTTATAGTTCACCGGTTCAAACCCTTGTTCATTCACCACCTCATTCTCCACCTAGACTCATCGCAGGCGTAAACGCAAATCAGCCACCCAACCCACCAAATCCACCACCTGCTTGGAATGACAAGTCACCTTTAAACTTGGCACCCCCTTTACATGACTTACCTCAGGATTTTGAGAAAATGCTGCCTAAGTTTGACCCAAGTGAAAATATTTTAGTATATGATCATTTAAAAAGCTTTTACTTGGCTATAGAAGGGCTAAAGGCTGGAGATCATGAAGATGTAGTTTGCAGATTGTTTCCACATACCCTGAAAGCAACAACAGCCTCATGGTATATTTCTCTTCCTGTAAACTCAATCCCAGACTGGGAAACAATTGAAAGGATATTCAGAAATAAATATGCATCCCAGAAAACTCATCCAGCTCTAATGAAAGGGCTATGTGCTTTGAAGAAAGAATGAAAAGAGAAAATGCATAGTTTCACCCAAAGGTTTGCTACTTATCTTAAGAATTTTTCTGCGACTGATAAACCGTCTAATAAGGTTTTGATCGAATACTATACTTTAGCTTTAGGGCCTGACTTGGCCATCTTTTCCAAGATGCAAGTCAAACTTACACTGTCAGAAACTTATGAAGAGGCCAAGAGAGTGGAAGCTGAAAAAGAGAGCATCGAAGATTATCCTGAGCAGTCGGGAGAAAAAACTTTTGGTAAGAAATCCTTATTACTATCTAAGCCTAAGGAGGAGGAGTCACATGACTTTGAAGGAATGTTGAAAATGATGTAGAAACTATCTAACAGAATAATAGATTTAGAAAAGGAAAAATAAGCTCAGAAATCTTATAAGGCTCACTATAAAAGGAGAGAGGACAACACTATATTTAAACCTCCTCCACACAGTCCTGCATCCATGAACTTAACAAAGGTGGGTATGGATAACTTTTGCACCTTCATTAATAGCCCCATTCTGAAAAAAATTGTCCTCAATGGATAAATTCAATGACATTAGTAATGAATCACCTATTGGACTCTAAACTAATAGAAGCTGATGATGAGGAAGAAAAGGGTAATAAATCCACAGAAAAACAAGAGGATGATGCTCTGGTTTTATGGGGCTATGTCTCACTTTTTGATACAGAATATGAAGGTACTTTGAAACATGAGGAGATATCAAAAACAAACATGACAACAAGAAGTCAAGGTATGTTAAATAAAAACAAATCGGTAATCCCGAAAATTAAGAGACTTCAAAAGAACGTAAAGAAAATTCAGAGGAGCACCACAACTCATAAAATACCTGAATTCACCATTACAAGTGAGGATCCAAAGCAAATCAACATGCCTATTAACCCCATTGAGGAGAATACTGATGATGTAAAAAAGAATCTCAAAGAACATAAGATGGAGTATGACATTGTGGAATATATTAAAAGGGATAAGGAAAATATCTCACTGTTTGAAATGTGTAATATGCCTTAGCAGAAAGAAATATTGTTGAAAGCACTTGAAACGCCTAAAAATTTTCCCACCAACAATCAACCCCAAGAAGAATAAATTGGTGAAGCGAGTGTGGGAGGTAAGCCTAAATGCAAAAGCCCGCCATTTCTCCCAACCTTTGAAATTTTCAACCATAACGTACACAAATGTTTGGTAGACTCGGGGGAATCAGTAAATGTTATGCCACTTTCAGTTTGCAAAAAGATAAATGGATAGCCTAAACCATCTACCTGGCAGGTTATTCAGTTATACAGAACAAATGTGAAGGTAATTGGGGAAATGGAGGATGTTCTGCTTCGATTATCTTCAAATGAAAAGGTATGTTAGTTCATCGATGTTGTACTAGCAGACTTACCTAAGGCCTATGGACTTATTTTGAGTCGGGATTGCTCAACAAAGCTAAATGGATATTTTTCCTCTAATTGGTCACATTTGTGGTTGCCTTATAAGGGAAGCCCCAATCAAATTAAATTATTAAGAGAGCCCCACATGAAGCACAATGTTACTCAGTTTGAGGGTAAGAATGAACTAGTGAATTTTGTATTGGGGAATTACTTCATTGAACTATAATCGGGAAACTCCCAAGTGGAAGAAGCTAGCGGTACACCAGACACACAGCCCGATCTCTTTCGGTTTTCATGGGCTGATGAACTTGACTGTAAATTAGTAGACTTAGTTTCAGATGTAGTTGTTGATTCAAGTACAATAGAAGTAGATAGTTTTTGGACACTTTTTTTTGATGGATCTAAAACTTCGGAAGGATCAGGAGCTGGTTGTGTCCTGATTGATCCAAAGTTTAATAAACATTTTCTTTCATATAGATTAGAGTTTGAATGTACCAATAACACAACCGAATATGAAGCTTTAGTTTAGGGACTAAGAAAAGCAATTGAATTAAAAGTAGAAAATATGAAAGTGTATGGGGATTCTAAAATAATTGTAAAGCAAATTCGAAAACAGATACATTCCATCTCACCTCATTTAAAAGCTTATCAGAATGAAGTGTGGGATTTGCTGACAATTTTTGATGCATTTAATATTGTATCTATTCTCAGACTTAAGAATGCAGTGACTGACTTGTTAGCTACCTCAGCTGCAAGGGTTGTACCTACAAATAACAAGTGTTCTATTGAATTACTTTTCAGGCATTCGGTTCCAGACATGATTATTAATCTATGAGTTTTTGATGGTGATCAACAAATATTGGAATGCTTGATGAATGATGAAACTTTCAAAGGGGAAATTATCAATGACGAAGAACACCAAGCTGAGTTAAAATACGATAACTTAATTCCCAAAGGGGTCAGAAAATTAGAGTGTATTTTTGATTTAGACAATAAATTCAGAGGACCAGCAAATGTCAAGACTCATAGCTTGTCTTTGCAATTCAAGCTGATAAATCTGGGAACTGAAGTTAAACCCAAATATGTAAATTTGGGAAAGTGTTGCTCTCCAGGTGAAAGAAATAAGTTCATTAGTTTTTTCAAACAATACAAAGATGTATTTTCTTGGACATATGAAGATCTTAAAACATATGACACCAAGATTATACAACACATCATTCCTATTAGATATGGAGTCAAGCCTTATTAGCAACCTTTGAGGAAGATGCATCCAAAAATGGAGCCTTTAATTCAGAATGAAGTGAAAAAGTTATTGGATGCCAAAATTATTTTCAAAGTCAGACACTCGGAATGGGTTTCAAATTTGGTACTAGTAAGGAAGAAATCTGGAGAAATCAGGTTATGTGTGGATTTCAGAAACCTAAATCATGCTTCAGACAAAGACAAATATCAAGTCCCACCCATGGAACAGATATTGCAGGTGGTTTTAGGTTCTGAGTTATTTTCATTATTAGATGGATTCTCTGGATACAATCAAGTGTTAGTAGCTGAAGAAGACAAACTTAAAACTACTTTCAGAACAAAATGGGGAACTTTTGCTTACAAAAGGATGCCCTTTGGACTCATCAATTCTGGAGCCACTTTCCATAGGGCTATGGATTTAGCTTTCCGTGGTCTAATTGGTCGTAGTGTTGTAGCATATCTCAATGATGTCATGATATTTTCAAAGAAGTGAGAAGAACATGCATTCCATCTAAAACAAATTTTCAAGCGTTGTTGAAAATACGGCATCTCACTGAATCCAAGGAAATGTGTGTTTGTTGTTATAGAGGGAAAGCTATTTGGTCACATGGTGTCTAAAAAGGGGATCTCCATAGACCCAGAAAGGATCAAAGCCATCGAACAGATCCCCTTACCCCATAATAAAAAAGGTATGCAATCATTCATGGGGACAATAAATTTCATGCAAAGGTTTGTGCCATATTTCGCTCAAATTGTTAAACCTTTGCAACAAATGGTGAAACAAAGTGTACAATTCAAATGGACTCATGCAGAGAAGAATGCCTTTAGTAAAATAAAGACATCTATTTCTCATGCACCCTCGCTCAAAAGTCCAAATTTTGAGAAGGATTTTATTGTGTACACTTTTGCATCTAACGATTCATTAGCAGCAGTGCTTACTCAAAAGGAAGATGGGGGAGATGGGTACCCCATATCATTTATGAGCACTAGTCTGCAGGGGGGAAAATTGAATTACATGACTGTGGATAAACAAGCTTATGCAGTCTTCAAAGTGGTAAAGCAATTTAGGTCGTACATAATTAAGAATTGAATGAAGGTAATAGTTCCACACCCAACTGTAAGGTCTCTTTTTGTACAAAAGGAGTTAGGAGAAAGAAGAGGAAACTGGGTAACGACTTTGCAAGAATATGACCTCGAATTCAAACCAGTGTCCATAGTTAAAGGGCGAGGACTGTGCAAATTAATGGCTGAAGGTAAAAACAATGAAGAAAACAATTGGGTAAATGAAGCTGAATTACATATGATGGATGTATGTCCTCTGTTCATAGCCCCAGATTCCTGGCACCAAGAACTTGTTAATTACCTTCAGGAAGGATTGTTGCCAGAACATTGGAATTCCAAACAACGAAGAGCGTTGCACCTTAAATCAGTTGTGTATCAGATCATTGATGGAATTTTATTCAGGAAGAATTATGATGGAGTCCTTATTAGATGCTTAGAGAAAGAAAATGCAAAAAAGGTCATAACAGAGTTACATGATGGGATTGCTAGAGGTCATTTTTCTGGAGATACGACAGCTCACAAGATTCTCAGAGCCGAGTACTATTGGCCCACTTTGTTCAAGGATGCGCATTCCCATTTTAGAAAGTGTGATATCTACCAAAGGTGTGGGGGAAGACAAGCCAAAGCAGCAGGACCATTGAAGCCTATGATGATAACGGAACCATTTGAGTAGTGGGGGATTGATACCATTGGAGAAATAAAACCAAATTATTTCTTGTAGCAAAAATATATTTTAACGACAACTGACTACTTCACTAGATGGGCCGAGGCCATTCTGTTACGTAAAGTCAATGAAGATGCGGTCATGGATTTCTTGCAAGATCATATTATGACCAGGTTTGGGGTTCCAATTTCGCTGGTTTTCAATAATGTTGCTTATTTTTCTTCTATTAGATTAACTACATTTGCTCATGAAAGAGGAATTAAGTTGCATTATTCTACAAACTATTACCCATAAGGAAATGGTTTGGCAGAATCTACCAACAAGAATCTGATTAGGATCTTAAAAAAGACTGTGATAGAAAACCAGATAAGTTTTCATTTAGCATTACCAAACGCTCTTTGGGCCGATAGGGTCACACCCAATAATTCCTTATGTGTGTCACCGTATACCCTTGTTAATGGAAAAGAGGCTATACTTCCTCCTAACATTATGATACCATATTCCATAATAGCTCAAGAGTCTAGAGGCATAGATAACGAAATCCTACAAATTAGAATCTATAATCTTTTGAAGGTGGAAGAGTCTAGGTCCAGGGCCAAAGAACGTTTTAAACAACAACAAGAAGTAGTGAAAAGGTGGTTTGATAACCACAAAGCTAGAAAAAAAGAATTTGAAGTGGGAGACCTGGTTCTTAAGTGGGATCACCCACATGATGAAAAGGGAAAACACACGAAGTTTCAACAGTTATGGGTAGTCCATTTTCATATTGCAGCAAAACTTGGCCCCTCAACCTACAAATTGCAAGCTTTACAGGGATGGGAAGAGAACTTACCAGTTAATGGTTTAGTTCTCAAACCTTATTTTTCCTAATTTTTGTTTTGTTTTGTACATAAATAAGCTGATTTTGTTGTATGTTTGATTTATTTTATTTCTTCTTGTTTTTTGTTTAGATTTTGATTGATTTCAATATAAGAGGGAAACTTTGGTTGCATGGAGGGCATCAAAATTCTATATTAACTAAAATCCTTGATTATAAGACTGTGTACTATTGTTTTATCAGAAATAATATATTCTAGTTTAACAGTTTTTCCTGAATGGCTATGCACACATTGAAGTCCTGCTTAATCCTCGTAAAATAACTCAGGATAAAAAAGTCTGGAATACTATTTCGAGGCTCCATCCATCTCACATTTAAAAAATGTCTTAGGGGGTGACATCAAAAGACCCATGGAAAGGAAGCAAGGTAAACAGTATATTATATATAAATGATCCCATGCCAAGAATTGAAATCCAAAAGGCAAATAAGAGTCAAAATATCTCCTGAGAAAGCAATATGTATCAAAACAAATTATTAAATCATATGAGTACAAAATTGCCAAAGTTCTTCTCCACCCGTGGGATGAAAATTAAATATATCTCTCACACAAAAGGACACTATGGATAAAGGAGCCTGAATAAAAAATTCAGAAAGAAAGGCATGCAGGAGGACTCAAATGAAAGGACAAAATTCCAAAAGCACAAAAGTGCAAAATGGCATGGGAATGAGGAACAAATGAGTATTTCTGTTTACCATATGTTACAATCTTGTGGTGTCCAAGCTGAAAGCTACCCAAAGGTAGAGGTAAGAATGAAACTCATATTCATGGCCTCGGAAGAGTTGTCTTGACTTTGAAATCTTGGTTTCCATTTTCCTAAATTGGACTATCATTAATGGTTAAAAGTACATACAGTTGCCATTTGGGAAATCTAGACATATAGAAGAATTCAACATGTTGGTTTTATTTTCAAACAATCTGTTACTTAAGGAAAGAAATTGTCTAGAGATCTGGGTTCACCAGGTAGTCGCCAATTGTTGCCGTTGCAATGTTTTCCCAAATTTTTAAAAAAAAATTGGACCCTCCTTTTAAATTTTATCTTGCCTGGATCTATTTTGGATTGCTGAACTTTGTTGTTCTTTTGGTACATTTTTGGATATTTTCGAGGTTGAGTTGAGATAAATTGTTTATCATTTTCATATTTCGAATGACTATCTTTGTCTGCTGATGCTGTTGACTTGAACCTCAAGTTTTGGTTTGTCAATGATTTCGCTATTGGAATTTTATTGAACAATGAATTGCGGACATAGATCTCTATGCAGCCGCCGTTGCAGAAGCTAAACAATGAATGACCTGATGGATAGTTTTTATTTTTGCCGGTTCCTTGGTTTTATTGATCAACTATTTAATTTGCGTTGTTTTGTTATAACACTAACGGAAGTTAGTTGAAGTTTGATTTGGAACTATAAGTTGACTGCATAGTCGTCGTTTTGAAGGATCAATAATGAACGCTCCAACGAATTAGGGCTTATCCTCGTCGATGCCGTGTTTTATTGTTTTTTCTCTTTGCTATCGAAAATTTTTATGACTTCGATCGAGAGCCGTAGTTTGATTATTTTCCACCGTTGCGCCCCCTTAGCAGACTAATCATCCGATGTTGTAGTCATTTCGATGTCCGATGTTGTAGTTTTCAATGTTTTATTTCACTAAAGTTTAATTTCTCTTTGGAACCATTAGGTTGTATGGCTCCCACTGTTGCAGCTGCGTAGTACACTATCGCTCTGGCGCTGTAGTTCATTCATCTATCGATACCTTACTAGTTAGTGGCTCTACTATCCGATTCTTGACTATAGCGACACTTAATGTTTTTTCTTGACGACATTGTGGAGACCAGAGTTTGTCCATCACTCGTCGTTGCGACTCCTCATTGAACTGATCCTCCGATGCTTAGTGTTTTTACTTCCGACTGTCAGTAGGGTTTTCCCACCGTTTGTTGTGCTGTCACTCTATTTTATGGGATAGCAAAGTTTCCCATGGACGCTGGTCGAGTCAAGGTTTCTAAGATGTAGAACGTAGTTTGGGGGTTTGGTGTTTTGAGAAACGGTGGTTACTTTGTCATTATTCATGTTTTCATCGGAGGATGTCGAATTGGTCTACATGCAGCCTGGACTGAGATAAAAGTCTATTTTTTGGACTTGTTTTTTTAGTTCAGACAGTGGATTTAGAGGATTTTCAGGCCCAGCTTGCAGGATTCTCTTTGCCTTATCTTTTCATACTTTATATTTGTGCATAGTTCATTTCACAGAATGCATGTATTAATACAATTTGTGTTACTTTGTCAAATGCTAAGTGATTTAAGGACTCATTATCCATGACACGGTTATTGCTGTTGTAGAGAAGACAAGTCTAGAAGACAAAAGAGAAATAAAATACAGAAGCAGAGATGAGGATAGAGAAGAAGAAAATCAGGTCTAAGCTCAACAGGGTCTAGCAAAGGATTGGCGGATTACTGAGCATAATAAATAGAAGAAGAGGATCAGGCTTGGAAAAGTTCGTCAGTTACCAAGCTGGTCCCTTTTCATAAAAGTGCTCTTAAATCGTAAATATGAAATGTAACATTCATATGAATCATGAGCACTCACAACAGGACAAAGGTGTGAGATTAAATGGTTGGGGGATCCC
>LPNX010085202.1:40795-147572 GCA_001517045.1 Pseudotsuga menziesii | reverse complement strand
TTCAAAACAAAATTATTAAAATATACATTTACAAAATTTTATAAATTTATAAAAAAAAAATTTAAATTCCATTTAAATTGAGAAAAACAATTTAAATGGTTAACTATTGGCTCCGACATTTTGAGGAGGTGGGGTTGCTTTTGGTAGATTGTCGATGTCCCTCGGTCGAGTTCTATTCCTCGGTCGAGCTGCGTCCCTCGGTCGAGTGATTGAAAATGACGTTGGGGGCCCGCGCGGCCCCTATTTATAATTTTTTTTGAGAAGGTACCTCGACCAAGGTCAATACCTCGGTCGAGGTATTTACTAACCCTCGGTCGAGGTTTTAATACCTCGACCGAGGGTTAGTAAATACGTCGACCGAGGGCTGAAACGAACCTCGGTCGAGGGCTTCAAAAAACCTCGGTCGAGGTATTAATACCTCGGTCGAGGGCTTAACAAGCCCTCGACCGAGGTACGTTTTTTTTATTTTGGAAAAATGTGGTTGCCAAAAAGTGTTACCCAGGTCCATGGATTCACCCGAATACACTAGCCACTGGGATAGAGAAGAGTCCATTTTCCGTAGAGAACTAAACATGACGGCCTTAACGAGAAGGTTTAAAAAGAAAATCACCACCAAAGGTGGAAAGGGACAGGATGAGCAAGCAAAGGCCGAGGAGGAGGAAACCAGGAAAAGAAATGAAGAAGCTCAAAGCTTAGCCCAAGAAGCCGAAGGATGGCTAAAAGGAGAGGAGGAAGAGAAAAGAAGAGTTGCACAAGAGGAAACCAGAAAGGCAAAAGAAGCTGCCAAAAGCGAAGAAGGAGAAAGAAAAAGAAAGATAGATGAGGAGCTGAAGAAGCAGGAAGCAGAGAAGATAAAGCTGACATAGATAGTAACAGAGCAATCAGCTTATGACGCAGCAGAAAGTCGGGCTTAGGACTTGGAAAACCCTGACATTCAAGATCCTAAAGTACCTGCTGTCAGCACACCAGGATAGTCTATGGTCCCCACCCTTAGGCTAATCCCCTTTGAACAAAAGAAAGGGGAAGAGGTACCGGATTTTAATACTATATTTTATGATAAAGAAAAGAAAATTATAGTAAAGAGGACCGAGATGAAGGTTGAAACCGGGGGGTTGTCTAGTAAGATGATAAATGATACAACCATTGTATACGGGACAGACAGAGACCCCAGGTTCACTATCAGAGCGGGGGCTGCATTGATCCATGCTTAAGAGGACAATGTAGATAAAATAATGATGGATCTAGAGAAGTCAAAGAAGTCTTCTTCTCAACTCAAAGATACCCTGAGAAAGGAAAGAGAAGAAAAAAATAGGTTAAAGAGAAAGATTGAAGACATACAAAAGGAAATCAAGTCTTCAAAAGCTGAACTTCAGGTCCTCCAGATGGAGAAAAGAGCTATGGATACCGCCCAAGAGTGTCTGGAGAAAGTGCAGCAGGAATATCAAGAGTTGAGGGCAGAAAAGGAGCAGCTGCTAGGTAGGATAAGGGATTTGGAGCTGGAAAAGGCTACCTTGGAAGCAAATGAGAGGCAATCTCAAGGGCAGGAGGCAGAACTTAAAGAGTAGATTACCTCATTGACAACAGCTTTAGAAGAAGCCAAGAAACAGCAGGTTAGTCTTCAGCCTTTCAAGGAGCACATCCTAGAACAGAGAGCCAAGATGCACCAGCTATAAGTGGCCATAGAGGACGAAAGGTGCAAGGTTTTACAGGTAGACAGCTGGTTGGAGGAGATTTTGGAGACCTCCTCATATTTTGTTGATAGATCTCAGGACATCCTGGAAGTCCTAAGAGGAAGGATGGTAAGGTTAGAAGCTAATGAAGAAGCTCCTGCAGAGTTACCCTCAAAAGATCAACAAGCCCTCAGGTAGGACTATGATTTGTTGGAGTTTGCCATCAACACAGCCAAAGAGTTCAAGAAGGCTGTTAGGAAGACAAGAGGGGCATGTGCAGAATTTTTTAGAAGAATTTTGATTAATTATAATCGATGCCAGGTAGAGGCTGAACAAAGAATGGATGATTTTCCCGACCACAGCCTGTTTGTGGAAATTTTGCAAAGAAGGTATCAAGAAGATGAAAGAAGAATACAGCACATTAAATCTTTAGATGAATAGAACCTAAGGAATGAGGTAGATCATTCCGCGGTTAGTATGTAGCTGTTAGAGGATCAGCTTCACCTGAGTACAGCCAGAATAGAAGCCATCAGGAACCAGGCTGCAAAATTCGAAATAAATATTCGATTCTTGGAACCTTCTGAATTTGAAAGTGTTGCTTGAGAGGCCTCAGCGTGGAAGAAATTTTTGAATAATCAAGAGGGGCCCTCCTCATGAACATTTGTTCACTTTTATAATATTTTGTAAATTTTATAAACACTTAGTGCAAGTAAAGTTTGGGAGGCGAAGAGTTGGGGAATCCCAAGAGTCATTCGTTGGCATCCCAATAGTCTTGTTCTTTTGTATAAATATAGAGCATTTAGATGAGAGAGGGGACTTTTTCCAGTTAGATTAGTAAAGACATATTGTAAGAAGAACTATTTCCTTTTGCAATAAAGAATTACAGTTTGCCTGTTAGAGAAAGTTTGGTGGGATGTTCAAATGTTATGCTATGGATTTGTTGAAGAGGAACTATTTCGTTTTCAGCTTTTGTCCACTAACTGTGAGATCATTCTGACTCTTAGGACCTATGTTCTTATTTGAATGATTTCTAGTTTATTTTATGAAATTACCACCATGAGTAATGAATGTCGTTCATAAGCAATTGGCTATCTGGTTGTTTAAATATCTTTAATTGTTCATGTGTTTTTTGGTAGAAGTATCAGCTATCTATAATTTCTCTGTATAATGCATGCACAAGATACGTTACTCATTAATAAGTTACAATCTTGCTCCCTGGGGGATAGGTAGGTAGGTAGATTTATTTTCTTGCTGTGTGTGTGATTTAGATGCTTGAGAGTTTAAGACGAGAGGTAAGAACTTGCGCATCACATTGTGAATACTCCTTGCATTCTTTATCAAATATGCATGTTAAATAGGCACTTGGATATCATACTTAAAATCAAAAAATACAAAAATATATATGGTGGACGAGGCTGCAACCGGTAAAACCTTTTATTTTTGTTTTTTGACCTACGGTAGCCAGACCGCAAACCGGATGGATTCCCTACACCAAACAGTCACGGGATAGTTGGGAACATTGTCTAGGGAGAATCCCTTACTGTTGTTGCCTGCGAATTTCCAGGCCTCAACAGTACTGTAATACATAAAACTCTTTGCATCTTTAATACAGGTCTTACTTTGATATGATTATGGTTATGAGCTGGTCTTGTTCTTTTTATGAATTGTATTTTTTATGATTTATCCCGTGTATGGTCAATTACAATCCATTACATGATTCTGATCATAAATACAGTTACTATTTAATATTTAGTATCAGAATCAATTCCATTCCATAAATTCATGCTCATATTCCTCCTGTTATTGAATTTTGTATTTTATTTTAGGTCATACAGCTCTATGATGGTTATTTGATTTTCTTGTATCTTTGATTACATACCAACTTTGTTTTGATTTTGATTTTATAATATTGAATTATCTTTAAATATTTCTCTGAGATTGAACTCCAGTAGTCTATGTTCAACTTTAGGGATAACATATTTTGGCGCCATTGCCGAGGATGGAGAAATGAAAGTACATCTTCCCTGGGTCTTCGACATCTTTATGTATCTGATTTTGGAAGGTGAACAAGATCAATGAGACCTATTATAGACTACATCAGTCACCTACATAAAGTTATAGTGGCTTAAAAAAGGATAGGAACTCGAGGAAATCCCTCATCACCTTTAAATCCAGGAGTCTCAGATCCTGAAGAGATATTAAAAGAGGCTAGGAGAAGGTTAAGTTCTACCTCATTAGAAAAATTTAAACATCCTTCAGCCTTGGAGATTCCTGAATCTTTTTTTTCCCTGTTCCTTCTTTTCATCCACATTTTGGGAAAGGAAAAGAAGAATTAGATCTGCTATTTACCCCTTCTCAAATTGACAATTTCCAAGTTTTCACAAATCCTTTGTTGGTTGAGGAGGTTAAAGATGAAGCATTGCAGATAGGAGCTTCTTCTTTGTTTTCAACCCATATACCTTTTGTTAAGACCATCCCAATGAATCAGCCAAATCCTAGTAATTTTCCTCCTTCATCACAACATTCAAGAACCAATTAGTCTAATTCAAGTTCAAATATTTCCATCCCTATAATGGCTCAGCCTCAAAATAGGATGGATTCTATGGTAGCAGCAAGATATGCCCCACTAGTTTTTCCCCAGCTTCTCAATGCTCTCCCAGAAGGAGATAACCAGAAATATATTCTGAGATTTAATGGTCAAGGAGATGTCACTACAGAAGAACACTGGAATACATACTTGAGTTATGCAGACAATCAGAATTTTGAAAATGAAGATGTTTGGATGAGGGTTTTTGTTCAAACTTTAGATGGTGAAGTGAGAAAATGGTTTATAGAATTATCACCAAAATCTATAGATGGTATAGATGCTTTAGAAGAAGTGTTCATGAGACAATGGGGAGATACTACAGATTATTTATACTACATTACAGAGTTTGGATCATTGAAAAGAAAGAAAGATGAAGCTGTGGGGGATTTTTCTAAAAGGTTCAATAAAAAATACAGTAGAATACCAGCTAAAATAAACCCTCCGAGACATCAGCAAAGTTAACTTATGCAAACTCTTTTGATCATGGGTTTTCTTTGTTGTTGAGGGAAATAAAGTATATGTCACTTCAAAATATGCAAGATGCAGCATTGAAAGTAGAGTCTAATATTTTGGATTCAAACAAACTCAAAGAGGAAACATAATATCAAACAGTAGATAAAAAAGGTAAAAAAGAAATCATTGCATCCAATCCTACAGGAAGATCTTCAGACAATAAAATGGATGAAATGAATAAAATCATTAAAAATTTGTCTATTAAGATTGATAGGTTGGAGCACAGGGTCTTCACTTGTTGACCAATATCCTATCACGTTAGTTCATATTGTGGGTTTTAAAATTATCAAAAATTGAACTAATATATTGCAGGTATTTGGGGGGATGAGGGGTTTAAAATGGGGGTGGGTAGGGTGGTTTATAAGGATTGAGGTATAAAAAGGGGTGGGGAGGAGGTTTTAAGTATTGGGAGGGGGTTTCAACAAAAATAGTTTGGGTAAATATCTCTAGAAATTAAGGGTATTCTTTAATACCCCACGATCATACGTGCTATGTGAGAGGTTCACTAAGTGAAGTCCCTATGGTTTGGAGTTGGGAAATAAAAATCAGAACAAACCTGTACCTAAAGGAGAAAGAAATCAAAATCAGTTCAGAAGACCTTTTGCCCATAGTTTTTTTCCGAGAGAAAGACGAAATAATGATATTCAGAGGGTTAGGCGAGAAAATGAAGAATAGAGGATTCAATCTCCTTTTCAAAATAATAATATGAGAGATGATGAGTCATACGAGATAGATGAAGGAAAGTTAGATGATTTGGAAGAATAGGAACACGACATTAGTTAGTTTAATGATCATTCTTCTTCTCATTTTTTGACTAAATCTGATTATCATTATGCCACAGTACTAGATCATTATGAAGAAAATGATTATCAAATGTCCATGCTTGAAATTTGTCAGGAAATTCCACAAAAATCATATGGTCTTAGATCAGGGGTAAAAAATGTAGCATAGGCTAAAAAGATTGTGAAAGTTCATCCTATTAAACAAAATATGTCTTCAAATCAGAAACAAATTGTAAAAGAGAAAATAGATGAAGTGGTAAGTCTTGAGGAGGTGAATAAATCCATAGGTGGGTTCAATTTGGAGCATGAACTTAATAAGGTTAAGATCCTTGTTCCTCTAATAGAGTTGATTAAGAACAAATCTTACAGAGAAGCAACTTTTAAAACTTTTAAAAATGCATGGAGTCCTATCCCATCCGATGAAATTAATTTGCAAGATGAAAAACCTACTATCACTGTGGGGTAAAAAAAATTTGATCAACTTGATGATAATTCGGAATATCCTCCTCCTTTTTATGTAACTCTTTTAGTGCATGATCAACTACTACACAATTGTCTTCTAGATTCAGGGGCTTCACATAACCTCATTCCAAAAGCAGTCATGGAAGCTTTAGGAATGAGTGTTACTAGACCATATTATGATTTGTATGCATTTGATTCTAGGGCAGTGAAGTGTATTGGGTTTATTAAAGATCTAGTGGTGAATTTAACTCAAACACCTATGAAGAGTGTATTGATGGATATAGTTGTAGCATATATTTCTCCTAAATTTGGTATGCTATTGTCTAGATCTTGGGCAAAGAGAGTGGAAGGAACTCTGCAAATAGATCTTTCATATGCTACAATTCCAGTATTCGGAGGAGAATTCAGAAGACTTTACAGAGAAGTACAGATGGCATATTTTTTAAGTGATAGTAAACACCCTAATAATCATCCAATTTATTCAATTGATGAGAACCTTGGTTCTTGTATGTTGCAATTAAGTGACGAAGTTGAAGGAGTTTTACAAGTACATAAAGATATTCCAGTTCAGGTAAAGAAAGAAGAACCAGATGGATTATGGAAGATGTATTTTGATGGTGCATCAAGTAAATATGGAGTAGGAGCAGGAGTGTTATTGATTTCAGCTAGAGGTGAGGTCATTTCTCTTATGTACAAATTGGAATTTAAAACAACCAATAATACTGCTGAGTATGAGGCTTTGATTCTTGGATTAAGAGCAGCAAAAGACTTGGGTATTAAAGAGCTTGTTGTGTTTGGCGGCTCCGAATTAGTAATTTAGCTAAAGAGTTTTTACCGAGTAAAACAGTATTTATTGAAATTTTATAGAAATGAGGCTTGGGATTTAATTGAGAATTTCTTTATAGCTTTCAATATAACTTTTGTTCCAAGAGAATATAAGGAAACAGTTGATTCCCTAGCCTTAGCAACATCCTATTTTAAGGTTCCAAAAGTAACACATTTGAAGTATCCAATTGATGTGAGATATAGACCATTTGTTACAGATGACATCAAACACTGGAAAGTTTTTCATGATGATCAGGAGATAAAATAATTTCTGGAGTTAGTAGGTGAATTTTCAGATGACTTAGTTTATCAAGAATAGGATTTTGAATTAATGGAAAATGAACCTTGCAGAAATGCTTCAATAGTTGATCATAAGATTGTTGAATTAAAAGAAAATTTCATTCCTAAGGGACTTGTTCCACTTGAGAGGTTGTTTTCAAAGGATGATACATTGTTGAAGCCCACCTTGCAGACCACTAAAGAGAATGTTATAGATTATAATGTTGGTTATGAAGGTTAGCCTAAAATGATAAAAATGTCAAAATCATTTTCAAAGAAGGAAAAGAAAAAATATATTGGTTTGCTGAAAGAATTTGTGGACATTTTTGCTTGGTCATATCAAGATTTAAGAACTTATGACACTAGCATAATTCAGCATAAAATTCCTTTGAAACCAAATACTAAGCCTTTTAAACAGAACCTTAGAAGGCTTAACCCAACATTGCTGCCAGTAATTGAAAAGGAGGTAAAGAAATTATTAGATGCAAAAATTATTGTACCTCTAAGATATTCATCATGGATTGCAAATTCAATGCCTGTACGTAAGAAAAATGGAGAAATAAGGCTTTGTGTTGATTTTCGCAACTTCAACAGATCATGTTTGAAAGATAATTATTCATTACCAAAAATTGATCAGATTTTGCGGAGAGTTGTAGGATCTCATAGAATTTCAATGATTGATGATTTTTCTGGTTATAACCAAATTGTAGTACAGCCCGAAGATAGAGAAAAAAATAACATTCACAAATCCATGGGGGACTTTTATGTGTGATAAAATGCCCTTTAGGCTTATGAACGTAGGTGCCACTTTTCAAAGGGCTATGGATATAGCCTTTGTGGGGGAGAATGAAAAATTTGTAGTAATGTACCAAGATGATATTATAGTCTTCTCCAAGTCTGATGAAGATCATCTGAAACATTTCAGATAGATTTTTATTAAGTGCCGAAAATTTGGTTTATCATTAAACCCAAAAAACTATCACTTTGCTATGACAGAAGGTAAGTTATTAGGGAATATTGTTTCTGCTGAAGGAATCAAAATAGATTCAGAGAGAGTAAAATCCATCTTAAAAATTAATATTCCTAGAAATAAAAAGGAGATTCAATCTTTCATTGGAAAAATCAAATTTTTAAGATGGTTTATTCCTAATTTTGCAGAAATTATCAAACATATCACTGAGATGCTCAAGAAGGATAGGGAAGTTAAATGGTCAGATAAGGCTAAACAACCATCTAAAGCCATAAAGCATGCATTAATAGAAGCACCAATATTGATAGCTCCAAATTATACAAAGTATTTTGCAATTTTTTCATTTGCATCTGAAGATACTATAGCTACTGTGTTATTGCAAAAGAATTCAGATGGCTTGGAACAACCAATTTCTTTTTTTAGTAAAACATTAAGAGATTCAGAACTTAAATATAATACAATGGAAAAACAAGCATATGCATTAGTTAAAGCTCTTAAATTTTTCAGAATATATGTTTTATATTCCAAGATTTTGGCATATGTTCCAAGTTCAGCAATCAAGGAGATTTTAGCACAACCTGACAGTGAGGGGAAAAGAGGTAGATGGATAGAAAAGGTTATGGAATATGATGTGAATATTAAACCAACAAAATTGGTAAAAGGCCAGGGATTAGCTAAGCTTCTAACATAATCAAATTGTCAGGTATTAAATATTCATTTGATGGCAGAACATTTAGAACAAGATATGGCAACGAAATACATTAAGCAACATATTTATAGCAGGTATGGTGAGTTTGCTTGGTATAAAGACATTGTATATTTCCTTTTATACTTACAATTCCCTCTAGAATTGAATAGAAATGAATGCAGATCATTAAAACTTAAAGCAATGAAGTATGTTTTAATAGATCAAGTCTTGTACTGGAAGGATCCTGGAGGAATATTGTTGAAGTGTTTGCAAAAAATAGAGGTTGATGTTGTTATTGTTGAATTGCATAGTGGAGTATGTGGTGGGCACAAGTACTAGAAGGAAACTGCATTTAAAATCCTAAGAGCAGGATATTATTGGCCTACTCTTTTCTTAGATGTGTATCATTAGGTCATATCATGTGTGGAGTGTCAAAAGTTTACAGGTAAGCATAAACTTTAGTCATTACCTTTGAAGCCTATAACAATAAACTGTCCATTTTAGTAGTGGGGTTTAGATTTCATAGCTAAAATTCATCCTCCTTCTAGTGGTCAGCACAAATGGATTTTAACTGCCACTGATTTTTTCACTAAGTGGGTGGAGGCAATCCCCACAAGGAGAGCAACTGAACAAGTCATAATTAATTTCCTTCAGGAAAATATTCTTAGCAGATTTGGATGCCCTAGTAAATTAATTACTAATAATGCTCCTGCTTTCAAATAAAAAAATATGATGAAATTTTGTGAAGAAAATAATATTAACTTGAAACAGTCTACACCATATTACCCATAGGGTAATGGATTAGCAGAATCCAGTAATAAAAATATTGTGAACAGTATCAAGAAAATGTTATTTGAAAATAAAAGGAGATGGGATACCAAATTAAAATTTTCTCTTTGGGCTGATGGAGTAACTATAAAGAAGTCAATTGGGACATCCCCTTTCCAATTGGTATATGGAATTGATGCTTTGTTTCCTATTCAATTAGCTGCTCCAGTAATTAAATTTCTACAGGAAATAAAGGAAGAACCTGATGATATAAGAAGAAGAATGTTTCAAATAATCCAATTGCAATAGGAGAGAGAAAAGATTGAAAATACAGCTGAGATGCATAGAAAAGGGATGAAGGAAAGCTTTGATAAGAAAGTTTAAAAATATGTTTTTGCAGTGGGTGACCTTGTTATTAGGTGGGATGCACGAAAGGATGAAAAAGGTAGGCATGGAAAGTTTCTATAATTTATGGATAGGGCCTTTTATAGTGATCAAGATTCTGGGAAATAATACTTTTGTTTTGCAAAATTTGAAAGGTGAAGAGATTGCAGGTCTAGTCAATGGACGTTTTCTAAAGTATTTTCACACATATTGAAGGGCAGAGGATCATTGTACATATTCATTGTATATATCATTTTAAGTTTTATGAATAAGACTCCAGCCCAATAAGACAAAAATTATGACTTTAGCAAATTTCTGAAGGCACAAGTCAAGATGTTCTTAAAGCTTCACAGGGAGAGCTATATCCCCAGCCAGAGCCAGATGTTATCTCTATGGTTGTTTTTCATTTTTATCCTAGGGGTTTATATTTTTTCTTTATTTTGAGTTCTTATCTTTAGTATTACCTTATTTTTTTTTAATACCTTTGTGTGTCATGATTTCTATATTTTATTGTAATTTCTTTTGAAGGATCAAATCATTTATTATTTAAAGTTATGGAATTGTATTAAGAGCAAGATATTTTATGATAAAATCAAGTATAAAGTGGGTTATATAAACTAGTAGCATTTCTTAGAATATTGCATCTCTAACAGATGGTTTTATTCATAATATCATTTTAAATTTGATAATGAAATGAAGGTATATGGATATATTCAAACACATGGTAAAGATTATACATTTGACAGGCTTGGTACTATGGTTTAAAGCATCATCATTATTCCTTGAAGGCATGTCTAAATGATGAATTTGTTGATCGTGTGACTCATTTGCTTTCATAAGTGTTATTTGTATGAAGTCGAGGCATTTGATATCATGGACAATGGTACCAGTGTTGACAGTGTTTACAGTGATATATTCCATATTTCATTGAACCTATTTTATGCTACTATTTTGAATTTCCATTAGGTCTGTGTAGTTTGTATTTTGAAGAGTTTGCAGAATGCCGAAAGTAGCAATAGAGGAAGATGTAGATCTTTTGGTGAAAAGAACAACAAGAGGTTTGATTTGTAGATTGGAACCCAATAATACACAATGGATATTGCAATTTCCAAGGTCGGCCCAATTAATGAGAAATGTGGGTTGGTTTTCCTTCTGTGAAAATTTGCATGGTTATCATACACATGTGACTAGGGACTTCATCAAAAATTACAAAGAGGGAGTGGTTCAACTCAAGAGTTTGAAGACTATGGTGAATGAAGAATCTATTGCAGAAGCAATAGGGGTTCCGGCACAAGGAGAAAGGTGGTTTAAGCAGCAGGATTTTTAGGGAAACTATGGTGAGTTCTTGTTGCCAACGTTTGAGAAGTTGGATTGGAATAATGGTATTCATGTAAGTAAGATAAAACCCAATTGGCAAATTCCTTTGGAAATGGTTCAAAATTATATTACATGTGAAGGTCTTTATGATAGAGTCCTCAAATGTCATTTAAGGTTGTTAATGTATCTCAATGGAACTTTAAAACTTAATCTCCCATTTTATCTATTGAAAAGCCTGCAAAAGATGGTTACATGGGTTCAAGCCCATCCAGAACACACTGCTCATTCTATATACCACCAGGGATTGATAAAATTATTGATGATTTCACAATTGAATAAAGAAGGACGAACTTGGGAAAGTTTTTTGTCAGAGTTAGGGTTTGAAGAAAATACCAAAGAAAAGGGAAAAAGGGTAATAGAAGACTTGAACCAGCAAATGAAAACTCATGAAGAATAGACTAAACATGTTGCAGCAGAAGGAAAGGGTTTTGTAGAAAAGTCAAACTAAAATAACTTGTTTCTTGAAGCTTTAGTTACAGATGAAAACCTTGAAACATTGAGTATGGTTTTGAAGAATATAACTTTAAAGACTGAAGAACAACTTCAGGTTTTGAATCCAGAAGGCATTGGTTTGAGGCCTAGGACTAGGCTAAGGAGTAAGATGTAGGCATAAATGGAATTAGTGCATATTCCAAAAAATAGAAATGAATACTGTGGAGAGATTGTAATGGTAAATGATTCTTTCAGTGAGGAAACTATACACGCATCCAAGGATCAATACTATTTAGATAATGAAAATTTCATTGATATTCAGGGTGTTGCAGGATCTATACCTGAAATATTTTGCACAAGTAAATAGGTGTATTCGAAAGACTGTTCAGTCTCAAAGTTTCCATAAGAAGATCAAGTTCTTATGAAAGAAAAATCTATTGAAATAGATCCAGAATTGAACCAGATTAAAAATTATCTACAATCATGTAAGGAGCAAAGCAAGTTTTTACAGAGTATCAATGAGAATTTAATGACTACAAATAAAAAATTATGAGAGGACTTGGAGGAAAAAGAAGCAGATTACCAAAAGCTACTTTCAATATCTAAAGACATCTTGAAAGAGAAGAGATCCATCCAAAAGCAGTATGAACGCATGAAGACCCAGAGTAAAGAGGCGCACAATCAAATGGAGAACAAGGATGTTGAGTTTGCCAGATTGCAAAAAAGATCCCAGGTTTTAAGTGATCTGACTATTTTAGCACAGGCTTCTAAGAGTCTTTAGAATTAGAATGATAGTTGGATTTTGAAAGCAATTAGGGTTTGAAAGATGTCTATCTTTAATTCTATTTGTATTCCACTTGTATTAAGATTGTTTTAAAAAGATCGACTTTTCTATTTTTGAATAAATTCAATCCATAAAAATAGGATCTGATAATTATCTCAAAAACTTAGAAGTTTTGTATATAAGGGATAGTAGCTAGATATGAAAGTGTGTCAATCGGAGATGGGAATCCAATTTTCATGTGTACTATAAGACATAAAACTCTTTGCATCTTTAATATAGGTTTTACTTTGATATGATTATGGTTATGAGCTGGTCTTGTTCTTTTTATGAATTGTATTTTTTATGATTTATCCTGTGTATGGTCAATTATAATCCATTACATGATTCTTGTGATAAAATATAGTTACCATTTAATAATTAATGACATAATCAAGTCCATTCCATAAATTCATGCTCGTATTCCTCCAGTTATTGAATTTTGTATTTTATTTTATGTCTTACAGCTCTATGATGGTTATTTGATTTTCCTGTATCTTTGATTACATACCAACTCTGTTTTGATTTTGATTTTATAACATTGAATTATATTTAAATATTTCTCTAAGATTGAACTCCAGTAGTCTATGTTCAACTTTAGGGATAACATCTTTTGGCGCCATTGACGGGGACAGAGAAACAAAAGTACATCTTCCATGGGTATTCGACATCTTTATGTATCTGATTTTGGAAGGTGAACAAGATCAGTGAGACCTCTTATAGACTACATCATTCACCTAAAGATAGTTACAGTGGCTTCAAAAAGGATAGGAGCTCGAGGAAATCCCTCATCACCTTTAAATCCAGGAGTCTCAGATCCTGAACAGATACTAAAAGAGGCTAGGAGAAGGTTAAGTTTTACCTCATTAGAAAAATTTAAACATCCTTCAGCCTTGGAGATTCCTGAATCTTAATTTTTCCCGGTTCCTTCTTTTGATCCACATTCTGAGAAAGGAAAAGAAGAATTAGATCTGCTATTTACCCCTTCTCAAACTGACAATTTCCAAGTTTTCACAAATCCTTTGTTGTATGAGGAGGTTAAACTTGAAGCATTACAAATAGGAGATTATTCTTTGTTTTCAACCCATATACCATTTGTTAAGTCCATCCCAGTGAATCAGCCAAATCCTAGTAATTTCCTTCCTTCATGACAACATTCAAGCACCAATCAGTCTAATTCAAGTTCAAATATTTCCAGCCCTAGAATGGCTCAACCTCAAAATAGGATGGCTGCTATGGTAGCAATAAGATATGCCCCATTAGTTTTTCCCCAACCTCTCAATGCTCTCCCAGGAGGAGATTACCAGGAATATCTCCCTAGATTTCATGGTCAAGAAGATGTCACGATAGAAGAACACTGGAATACATACTTGAGTTATGCAGACAATCAGAATTTTGAAAATGAAGATGTTTGGATGAGGGTTTTTGTTCAAAGTTTAGATGGTGAAGTGAGAAAATGGTTTAGAGAATTACCACCAAACTCTATAGATGGTATAGATGCTTTAGAAGAAGTGTTCATGAGACAATGGGGAGATACTAAAGATTATTTATACTACATTACAGAGTTTGGATCATTGAAAAGAGAGAAAGATGAAGCTGTGGGGAATTTTTCTAAAAGGTTCAATAAAACGTACAGTAGAATACCAGCTAAAATAAAACCCTCCAAGACATCAGAAAAATTAACTTATGTAAACTCTTTTGATCATGGGTTTTCTTTGTTGTTGAGGGAAAGAAAGTTTGTCACTTCAAAATATTCAAGATGCAACATTGGAAGTAGAGTCTAATATTTTGGCTTCAAACAAACTCAAAGAGGAAACAGAATATCAAACTATAGATAAAAAAGGTAAAAAGGAAATCATTGCATCCAATCCTACAGGAAGATCTTCAGACAATAAAATGGATGAAATGAATAAAATCATTAAAAATTTGTCTGTTAAGATTGATAGGTTGGATTTGGGAAATAAAAATTAGAACAAACCTATACCTGAAGGAGAAAGAAATCAAAATTAGTTCAGAAGACCTTTTGCCCCTAGTTTTTTGCCAAGAGAAAGATGAAATAATGATATTCAGAGGGAGAGGCGAGAAAATGAAGAATAGAGGATTCAACCTCCTTTTCAAAATAATAATGTGAGAGATGATGAGTCATATGAGATAGATGAAGGAGAGTTAGATGATTTGGAAGAACATGAATACAACATTAGTTAGTTAGATGATGATTCTTCTTCTCATTTTTTGACTAAAGCCGATTATCATTATGCCACAGTACTAGATCATTATGAAGAAAATGATTATCAAATGTCCATGCCTGAAATTTGTCAGGAAATTCCACAAAAATCATATGGTCTCAGATCAAGGGTAAAAAATGCAGCATGGGATAGAAAAATTGTGAAAGTTCATCCTCTTAAAAAAAATATGTCTTCAAATCAGAAACAAATTGTAAAAGAGAAAAGAGATGAAGTGGTAAGTCTTAAGGAGGTGAATAAAGCCATAGGTGGGTTCAATTTGGAGCATGAATTTAATAAGGTTAATAATTACATGGAAGCAACTTTTAAAAGTTTTAAAAATGCAGTGAGTCCTATCCCATCTGTTGAAATTAATTTGCAAGATGAAAAACCTACTATCACTGTGGGGTCAAAAACTTTTGATGAACCTGATGATAATTTAGAATATCCTGCTCCTTTTTATGTAACTCTTTCAGTGCATGATTAGCTACTACACAATTGTCTTCTAGATTCAGGAGCTTTACATAACCTCATTCCAAAAGAAGTCATGGAAGCTTTAGGGATGAGTGTTACTAGACCATATCATGATTTGTATGCATTTGATTCTAGGGAATTGAAGTGTATTGGGGTTATTAAAGATCTGGTGGTGAATTTAACTCAAATACCTATGAAGAGTGTATTGATGCATATAGTTGTAGCAGATATTTCTCCTAAATTTGGTATGATATTGTCTAGATCTTGGGCAAAGAGAGTGGGAGGAACTCTGCAAATGGATCTTTCATATGCTACAATTCCAGTATTCAGAGGAGAATTCATAATACTTTACAGAGAAGTACAGATGGCATATTTGGTAAGTGATAGTAAACACCCTAATAATCATCCAATTTATTCAATTGATGAGAACCTTGGTTCTTGTATGTTGCAATTAAGTGATGAAGTTGAAGGAGTCTTACAAGTACATAAAGATATTCCAGTTCAGATAAAGAAAGACGAACCAGATGGTTTATGGCAGATGTATTCTGATGGTGCAGCAAGTAAAGATGGAGCAGGAGCAAGAGTGTTCTTGATTTCAACTGGAGGTGATGTCATTTCTCTTATGTGCAAATTGGAATTTAAAGCAACCAATAATACTGTTGAGTATGAGGCTTTGATTATTGGATTCAGAGCAGCAAAAGACTTGGGTATTAAAGATATTGTTGTGTTTGGCGACTCTGAATTAGTAATTCATCAAGTAAAGAGTGTTTACCAGGTAAAGCAGTATTTATTGAAAGTTTATAGAAATGAGGCTTGGGATTTAATTTAAAATTTCTTTATAGATTTCAATATAACTTTTGTTCCAAGAGAATTTCTAGTAATTTGTTTTTGAAACCCTCTATTCAGTTTATTTTTCTTTTATTCAATTAATAAAATGAAGCCAAAACTAACAGATTTAAGTATATGATGTTGAATGTAGGTGAAAGGGTTTGGTATCACACAGTCGAACACTACATTACATATGAACATGATGATTTTTTCGATATATTGTGCATAAGCCATTTGCATATGATATATATATAGATATAGATATNGATATATATATAGATATAGATATAGATATAGATATATATATGTGTGTGTGTGTGTGTGTGTGTGTGTGTGTGTGTGTGTGTGTGTGTGTTGGGGCATGGACCCTGAGGCACATGATTGATGAGATGTTTTGTGTTGAGCGAGGACCTCTAGAGCACATGGGTAAATTGATGTTTTTTGTTGAGAAAGAAGCTCTAGAGCACATAAGTACTTACATTTGTCTTGAGCATGAAGCTCTGGAAGACATGAAAAGATAATTTGGAAGTGTTGGACATAAGCCCTGGAGACTTCCATGATTGAAGTTGAGCATAAGCTCTGGAACATTGGATCCTTAGCCATTGTATCCCTAGATGTATCCTACAAGTAAATCCTAGTATCAGTGTTGAGCGAAGAGCTCTGGAATTGCACTAAGTTTGTAACTCCCTACTTTTAGCATTGAGTATGGGCTCTGGTAAGCACAAGGAGTTACTGAAAAGAATTAATGATTCTCGAGTGAAAACAACTCAAGAGAAAACTATTGATCTCATCTAACTTATCTATAAGTTATTAAATGAAATTTTGAATTTATGTATTCTCATCAAGTACCGAAGAACTACCATGTTATACGAGGGAATCCAACATGCAATGATGTTCAGAGTTGCCTAGCCTAGTAGACCAAACCATCTACCTGATGACCTTAATGAAGAAAGTGTCGTAAGTATAGGGATCACAATATGTGACACCCTAAGACAAATGTTATATTATTATGTATAAAGAATAAATATAGTAATAATATTAATAATGTAATAAAGAAGGAAAAGCTCCATCCATTATTATTTATTACTAAAAGATAATAAATAGTATAATACCTACAAAAGTCTAAATAGGAACTAGTCAAAATTTCCTAATATAGGTATTAAAAATAGCCAAATTAAATAAAAAGGGTTAAATCAAGAAATCAAGGCTTCTTGATTTAACTACCCTTTTGATTGAAAAGTCTATCTATAAATTCCCAAGCTAAGGAGAGGCTTGGGGATCTGATCATATCTTTTTGGAGTCATTATCCTGCCTGCTAATTCTCAAGAGAGAGTTCTTGGAGAACATTTCCTTAAGAGGAAGAAGGAGAACTAATCCATACCTGATACACAAACTAGTGCAGCCTCATATTAGGAGCTCTAAGCTACTTTCATGTTGGAACCAGCTCGAGGGGATCTAGATTTAAACCAGAAACAGTTTCAGGTCATCGTTGGGTAGAACGTGGTAGCTCTCAAGTGATTTAGTCATCTATACAAAGGTCATATCTTCCTATGAATTGTCAATGCTGGGCATTTGAGTGTGCAGGTTTCATCCATTAAAGGAGCTTCACTTTTTAGGTATGAGTTTCTAAACTGCCTATTTCAATTCCTAGAATAAGTGTTGGATAGATTATGCAAGGGTTTATATTATATGTTCTAACACTATGTGTTATTGTCTTTCCCTGTCAAAGTCTTTTAGGGTTTACATATAAATTTATAAACCCTAGGCTGTAATTTATCCCCTTTTTAAAGATTTATAAAGGGTTTTGTTTCTTTCCATTTTACTTTTGCTTTCTCTGTTATAGCCTAAAATCTATTCTTTTAAAACTTAGGTTTTATTTCTAAGAATAGGGCCTATATATTTTAATTTGTACAGAAACCCTACTGGAAGATTTCATATTTCCAGTACAACCTTGCTTGGATATAAGACTAGGTTCAATTCCAGTTTTAAAACAAAACTAATTATAGATTTTAATAAACTGATATATTATAAACGAGATCTAATAAACACTTTACATATGTTATATCAAGTATAAAACCAAACTATAAATACTAATTTAACTATATTATAAACACAATATTCTTTAATTAAGAATAACAATAAATTTTAAAGTAACCAAGCTAATAGAAAAACTATAAATAAACTTATGCTAATAACCAAGATAAACATTATCATGCTTCTTAAATCAACCTTTATAAGAAACCAATCCATCTAAACTTTATAATCTACATAATAAAAATCATATGTTATAAATTTCAATGCCCAACATAATAAAACCACAATATTATTACATACATAGTAATCCAATAAAAACCATGTAATTGCATCAAGGTTTCAGGATCGAATCCTGTGGACACTTCAATGTACAAATCATATCCATATAAATAACAACTCATTACAATAAATGACCCAAGATCAAATCCTGTAGGGTCTCTTTAAATTTATAACAAAACCACGCTTTACTATTTACACGCAGGCTATAAATCAAACTTAAACTCTTTACGCAGAGGTCATAAGACCCTTAATTTTCACTTATGTTGTAATCTATGTCCTCGACCTTTCTATTATAAAAATTAACAGCTCTAGTATAATATAAAACCTATCACAACTTAACCAATAGTCTCATCTGCTAACGAAGGGTTTGCACCCATTTCCTCTATCACAACCACAATGGTGAGTGCCAATGCCATTCACGGCGTGGCCCCAAATCTATAACACTGACATTTAAAGTCATCTACAAAACCAACGCATACAACTAATGTGAAATACACACACTCCAATCATAATAACCATTAAATTTAAACACGGCCTTTATATATTGTTTTCAACGCGGCATAAAATTAAACACAGACGCTACATTATCCATTTCACCATTGCAAGAAATGGTGCTATCCATTTACACATAATTTAATCCATAAAAGTATTTATACATAGTCATCGCTTATGGCATGGAACCATTGCAAGCAATGGTGATGCCTATGACCAAAATAGTAATCAAACATTAAATATAAAACACATAGAGCCTGACATAGAGTCACCCGGGCCTCTTCATTACACAGAGATCCATACATTACACCCTGTACATCTAAATGAATCGGGATGAAGGTGATTTAAAAAAAACATCTATTAAACCCCAAAATCCTATGGAATTTCCAAATCTGCAAATCTTTGTCAAGTTACAGTCGAAACCCCAAAACCTAAATGCATCCATAACAAAACCAGACTCAAGCAGTAAAACCCACGATGAATGGAAAATTAGTCGCAGACACAGTACCATAAGAGGAAACAAATAACGACTTGCACTGTGGGCTTACCAATGGATTATGACACGACCTTTCCCACGAACCATGACTCAATGCTTTACTCCCTTCTCTGCAACCATGCAATAGAAGGATAGCATGATGAGAAGTAAGATAGGATAAAATGAGTTACTATAAAAAACTACTACGCCAAACCCACCACGTCTTATCTATCTGTTAACACCATCGAAGTCGTCATCCTTCACCCAAACTAGAGCCAAGAGAAAACAACAAATGGAGCAAAATTCCAAACCAAGGCTTGGTCCAAGCCCTAATCTTGCCCTCCACTCCTCCCAAGACACATTGAAGGCACCTCCCTAGCCACCATTAATGCGCAATGAACCCATAGTCGTATAGTGCATGAACCATATTATAACCCTGCCACCCCAAACATTAAACATAAGGTTTTTAAAACCATTGCATGCTGTGAATACATTATGCTATAAGACTTAGGATCTTGGGTAACAAATTCTTAGACCTTAAGCCATAAGACCATGGCATATGAAATATGTCATGGTGTATATATATATTTTTTAACCAAAGTTTCTCCCACCCTTTAACATATAATAAGACTATATGTTAGTTCCTTTAGTAAAATAAATTATGTCATGCCATGAAAATTTCTTAATATTTACACCAAAGATAATAAGTGCCACGTAAATAACAAGTCTGAGTCATACAATTAATAGATGCGGTGGTTACCACACCACTAAACCCAAAGTCTAGTAATAACAACCAGTGAATGTCACTAGGCAGAACTGTGAAAGCAAATATTGGTGATCCAACATTCGAACACTCGTTGACAAGTTTTATGTCGCTAAGTACATCTGCATGTAAACAAGATAAGAGTGCATTAGTTTGACAGAACTAAGTAAGCCCGTTGCGTCAAGTATAAATTGTTACCTATCAGGTAGTTACAGGGGAGAACTAGTCCTGCCACTCCACGGGCCTTTTCCCATTTAATCAAGTTAAGTCAAAATCATGTTTAAAACATTAAAAATAAGAGAAAATATGTAAAGTAAAAAACAAAGTATCTGGCATACATAGCACAGCGTAACCATAATAAATAGCATAATAATCCACATTTCGACATCATAAATAAACACAGTAATAATCACATCAGAATGAAAGGAATCAAGACATAAGAACAACTTACCATGAAGCAGAAAATATGAAATAAGTACAACATATTCTGCAAGTACAATAATCTTCAACATAGGCAGTTTCGACTAGCCTACAATTTTTTTTTTATTTTTTTTTGCGGACATTACAAGTGGCATCAAAGCCCAATTTCGACACTAAGAGACCTAATGTGCATACTAGAAATTCGTTGCAAGGAAAATAAATTATTTTTAAAATTTTTCTAACTAACAAAAAAAAATTGTTATTTAAAAATTTGCAATTTCAAGAAATTTTTACGGAACAATTCAGATCATGAACACTAAATAAGATAACAGCCGACAAGGGAAATTGAATACCTCCACCTAGGAAGCAGAACTGGTGGTGGAACTGAATTCTAACATTATGAAAACCATACAAAGTCTTCAAGCAAACTTGCAAAGTTTCAGAGATGACAATCTGAATGAACGGAAGGAACAACAAGCAATCAATGAAGCATTGCTGCAAAATATGAAAGGAGGAATCCCACAGGGGAAACCCACTCATTCCACAAATAGGTTCAAAAGGGAACCTTACCATAAATGGGCCAGTAGCCCAAGAGAAGAAGAAAAAGAGGAAAATACCCTTGAACCTGCAGAAGGAGATCATCAAAGTCCTTTCAATGATGACTCTCTTTCTCCGTGTAGAAAGAAACAAAGAAGTGATGACAATCTTCAGGGGGAGTTTAGAAAAATAAGATCCTCGACCTATGAAGGGGAAGTAAACACGAGGGAGAAAGCTGAAGAATGGTTGTTGGGTATGAGAAAATATTTCCAAGTTCATAATTACTCAAGTGAGATGAAGGCTCGGTTTTCCATATATAACTTAAATGGAAAAGCAGCGAGATGATGGAGAGATCTTAAACATACCAAGAAAGATGAGTTGAGGTAAATATGCTAGAGTAACTTCCTATTGTAATCTTACAAATCACAGAGGGTTACCAATAATACACATTGAATCATACAGACATAACATAAACAAGAGACAAGAACATAGATATAGGATAACAGATTATATTATATCATGAGGGTCCATACATACGAAGAACTGAACCGAGTTCTCATCTGGCACAATAGCCTAATATATATGATCTACAAATAGTTACATATAACTACCTATCAGTTAGGTCAACCGACATGGTCTTATGCAGCCGACCTAATCTCCTAATCAGTTGGTTGTTCGACTAGTCGTCTCACTAACTAGCTCCTCCAACATCTCTCCCAGGAACAAAATCTTTCTTCGTCCCAAAGAAACAGGGGAGGTACTCCAAATTTTTACTGTTTGAGATAATTACTTTATTGTTTGTTTTCATGGGCTATGTAGTCGGATGGTTGGTTGTTTTGTATGCATACTTCAACAATTACTTCTGCAGTAATGACCAGTTGATGTTGAAATTCTGTCCAACTTTGTAGTACTTTCTGGATGTCGATGGTCAATGTTGTGATGCTTGATAAATTCAACATATTCTCTTGGATGGGAAGGTCTGCTATACTTTCCATGTTGGGTCCCAAGAATTGATATTTTTCTTTTGCTACTTCTAGTAATCTTTTCATATACGGGTAGATTGTATCCAGCCTATCCAATCTCCGGAGTGCTTGTCTTTCTAGTCTCTGTAGTTTGGCTACCTCCAATACGATTTGATCTCATATTGTATTTCTCGGTGCTTTTTCAGTGCTTTTTCTTCTTTCCAATGCTTGAATCTGTTCTCAATTCTGTCAGGTCTACTAAAATACTTGTCTGTAATAAGTAGGCCAATCACGGAGTACCTCCTCTGTGATGACAGATTCTTCCAAGTGGTCTTGCAGCAGTTTGTAAGCTTCTGAGAATGTTGTGTACTGTTTCATTAATAATCTGGATGTATATTCTTTTTAATCTTATTTGTATTTTGTATATGTACTTGTAGGGTCACCACCACACTCTAAAATAGTTGATATGCTTTTTCTAGTGGCTTGTTGGTTTCAACTTCCATCGGCCCAGGTATTATAGTTTGAGCTAAGTTTTTGCATTTTGATAGGAATTCAACTTGTTCATTCTTATTGTCGTCAACCTGCTGTCCTCTAGTCTGGCTTCTTGTTTTTACCTTGGTGACCGAAGTTTCTAAGAGGTGTCCCAACTCTCCATCTCTTAGTTTTGTTGTGTCGACTGTAGTAGTCGATCCCAGCTGGCTAAGGTGGATCATTGTCAGCCTCTGCTCTTTGTGATGTTCCTTCTTCTTTCGGTCTCTTTTTCTCTTGTGTTTATGATGTTATGTCTATTGTTGTGCATGTGCATATGGAAGTGGTGGGTTCTCCTGTGGTTGGTTTTCTGGTTGTTGATATTCAATGGTCAGTGTAACTTCTGGTTGACTTTCTTGGGTGGGATCTGTAGCTGGATGTGTATCTAGAGGATTTGGTACAGATAGTTCATGGTTTGTTAAAGGTTCTGGATTGGGAAGTGGTGGTGGAGATGGTGAATGGTCCGTTGTAATTGGTGTAGTGGGGATATTGTCAGGCAACAATGGATTGTCGACTTTTGGTGGTGAGTCGTCAAGGTCATCGAAGAACAAGTTGTTGATTACCTTATTGATTTCTACCATGTCGGCCTGGTTATCTTCTTCCATACCTCTGACTGGTTCATTGGCTAGTGGTGGCTGGGGGTTATCTGAGGGTACAATTTATGTGGTGAGACTTGCAGCAATTTTGGAAGAGGTGTTAGGATTTCTTACAAAATTCGACTTAATGGTTCCTATAGTTCTCGGTTTTTGTGGTATCTGGCCAAGTTGTTGTGCTAGGAGTTGGCGTGTTGTGCTAGATTCGACCAGGGAGCACTTGGTAGAAATTTTCTGGGCTGAAGTAAATAGTTCTTGAAGTTTTTCAATGAATGCTTAGAAGTCGCTATCTTGGTCGAACCTCTCTTTTAGGGTTTTTGGCATAGCATTTTTGCAAATGTCGACTGGGATTATGGTGGGTATTTGTGTGATGTCTTCCTATGTAATCTTGGTTGGAGATGGGGGTGGAGGTGTATACACTAGGTCGACAATGTTTTCGTCGACTAAGGGGGTTGTAGTTTTTACCTTTTTCGGCCTCCCTTGCTTTGCTCCTGTCTCAATGAAGTGTCTAAACTGCGTCTCAACCGGAAATTTTTTCGCTATAGCATCTTCGATGATGTCGACGACCGTAGCTATTAGTTTGTCTTCATCTTCTAATTCTGATAGGATAAGCTTGCACTTCCCCTTCCCTTTTTCCTGAGTTTCCTTTTTCTTGTGGCTACTATTTCCCTTGCTAGTTTTCTGATTTTGTCTTTGGTTATAGTGTATTCTGGGTGGTTAGATTCAATGTCTTCCTCTAGTCCTTCTCCTCCCTCCTGTTGGTGAATCAGAATGATGTTTTTCTCCGTTGTTTTAGTCACCTGATGCTCAGTCGGTGTACTTCCTCTTTGGTTCGGTGGTGGTAAAGTTGTTATTTGTAGTTTGTTAGTGTCTTTTGCTGGTGTCTCTTCCGACATGAAGGTGCTAATATATAGTCGGAATTCACAGTCCTCCTCCTTCTCTTGGTCAATCAGTGGTTCTTCAATTGGTAGGTTTACTTCTTTAGCCTTTGATGGTATTGATAATTTTGTATTTGATTGTTGAGCTGGCTCTTGGAAAATCTCTTCAACTGTTGGGTAATAGTCGAGAGGTTTTGCTTCTTTTTCTCCCTGCATATACCAGACTGCAGTGTGGTCAATTTCTAGTTGGATGTGTGTTGTTTTCTGTAGAATTCTTCGAATGTTCTGAGGAACCCTCCATCTGGTTGTCTGGATTTTTAAGTTTTGGAACCAATTTTCCAACAGTACTTTTATGTTTGCTAATTCCCTCATTGTTCCATTCTGCACAAATGGCTTGAACCTCCACATGTGGTATTTGTGTGGTTCTTGGAATTGTTTGTCCTCAACTAGGCACAAGTGGTACATCACTATCTAGAGTATTAGAGATGGGATCTTGACACTTTTCACATATAAATTTGAGCATCTCGGTGACATACTAATCCCACCTATACACTTTTCATGTTTCTGCTATTATTTCTACCACTTCTAACATATCTAGCTTCAGGTCACTCCCTCGTCTTGTAGGAGTGAGACTTGTTTCTATGATTTTGGCCATGATTTGTGGCGTCCGGGCTTGTATTTGACTGATCATTAGCCCTTTTGAGTTTTTTCCTGATGGTGTACTTGTTAATCATTCTACCAATCCTTCTTTTATGCCGACAGGGATAGGGTCACCTTGGTTTGAGAGACCAGTCAACTTGTATATGACTTCACCGGATATTTCTACTGGCCTGTCGAAGTAAAATTTTCTGTTGTGGTATCAGCTGATAATAAATTTTACGGTGGTTTCTTTCGTTCCTCCAAAACTAGCCATGAATGGTGTGTTCATGTAGTTCATAATGGGGCTGTGTTTTATCTTCTCTACTTCTTGTCGACATAATCCCATTCCTTGATTTCGGCCCAAGTTTTCTCCCATGAGGTTTCTTGTACTTTGGCGTTCTTGATGTTTCTTAGTCTTCTCATGAGTGGGGTTTCTGCCGATTGTATTTCCCTTGTTTTTGCAGCTATGACTCTAGTTTTCTTTGGGGCCATCTCATCGGTCTCTTGGTCGACTTTTCTTACAGGTTCTCGTCTCTCAAATTTTTGACTACTGAATTGTTCTATCTCTTCAAAATACGGTAAATGATCTTTTTCTGGTTCAATATTTATAGGTGGAGCAGGTGACGTTTCTGTTGATGGATGTATTAATGGCAGAATTGATGGTCCAGCATGGTCTTTGGAGTTTTTGTTTATTGCGATTTGATTTTGGCACTCCTTCTGTATGTAGTCATGAAGGCATGATTTGACCTTCGGGGTCGTCGGTCGATGTCGATCATGCGAATGGTCGATGGGTTTGGTGTCAATTGTCGAAGCGCTGGTTATTATATCTTTTGAAATTTCCTGTCATCCTGGGTTATGGTTGTTGGTTCTATTTTGTTGTTTTTAGGCTTTTTAGATTTTTATAGTTTTTGTCTAGCAGTTATGGTTGTTATATGTATGTCTCTTCTCTTCTTTTTTTTTAACTTGTTTTAATTTTTGTACCATTTTAGTTGGGCACCATTAACAAGTTTCTGAAATATTATGCCTTGTAATGTCCTTATTCAAACTGATCTGTTGGCATAAATCTCTTCAACAATGTAAGGTCCCATCCATTCTGTGCGTAACCTTTTGGGTTTTCCTTTTACTCGACGATTGTATAGTAAGGAGAGGTCCCCTACCGACAGATTTTTGTTTTTGATATTATGATCATGCCAAGCCTTCTGCTGCTATTTTTGGATTTCTTGATGTTGTAGGGAAAGCAGTCAATTTTCCTCTAGATTTCTTAATTGCATCAGTCGGTCCTTCATGCCTTCTTCAACATCGACATGTAAAATATCTGCTATGATAGGTGTTTGCTATCAAAAATGTAGTGGAACAACTGCTTCTTAGCCATAGACTAGTCAGAACGGTGTTTAGTCTGTCAAACGCTTGTATGTTTTTCTGTAAGCCCATAGTACTGCAGGTATCTTTTCATCCCAATCATCTTTGTCGGTATTGCATATTTTTGTTAGACCCCTTGTTAATGTTTTGTTGAATACCTCTATTGCTCCATTCGACTGAGGGTGATAAGTTATACTATGTCGATGGTCGATTTTGAACTGTGATAAGCTATATTAGTGCTTTGATGGTTTTGTTAATAAAGTGTGAACCTTGGTAACTAATTAGGGTTATTGAGCATCCAAATCTAGTAATTATATTTTCATAGATAAATTTAGCAGCTATCTCACTGGAACATGTGTCGACTGGTTATGCTTCTGCCCACTTGGTTACATATTCTATTGCAATTATTCTGTATCTTGCACCTGTTCTTTTTGCTGATATCAGGAATGGTCCTATCAAGTCGATGGCCCACATTTCAAATGTCAAACTTCGGTTTACTGATATCAAGGGCATTTCTATACTAGGTAGAGGTCAACCTAGTTGTTGACATCTGTCGCATTGGCTAACAAAATTTTTATAATCCTTGTATAGTGTCGGCCACCATATCCCTAATTGTTGGATTTTCTTGGCAGTCGTGTCTTCTTTAAAATGTCCTCCCGCTAATCCATAGTGTGCTTCGTACATGATATTATCTCTTTCATTTTCTAATGGGAATCTTCTGCGGATGTCGTCCAGGCCCATTTTATATAAAAATCCATTTATGAGGCTATATGGTGCAGCTTTCATAGCTAAGATTTGTTTCTTTTTCGTGCTCATGCCCTCTGGTGCTTGACCATTTTCTAAGAATTGAGCTATTTCCTCTAATTCTGCTGGGACTGCTTCTATTCAAAATAAGTGTGCATCTGGTAGGTCATCTTTGACTCATGTCAGCTCCTCTCCTTTGTCGATTCGTGATAAGTGGTCGGGTCCGACATTTAATTTTACTGGTCTAACAACGACTTCAAATTCAAATTCTTGGAATATAGTAGCCATCGACAAATTCTCCCATGGTGTAAGGGTTTGTTTACAAGGTATTTTAATGCTTGGTGGTCAATATAAAAGATGAAAGGGTTGGCTAGTAGGTAATGTTGATACTTCTGTAGTGCAAAAACCATTCCTAATGCTTCTCTCTCTGTTGTTGAATAGTTTCTTTCTGCCTTATTTAGTTTTCTGCTGTTGTAAACTATGGGGTAATCCATTCCGTCGTCCCCTGGTTGTGTTAGTATTGCTCCTATTACTAGGCCTGATGCGTCGATATGTACGTGAAATATGACCGACCAATTCGGGAATCTTAGGATGAGTGCCTCTACTAGCTTCCTTTTTAGTGTTTTAAATGATATGTTACATTCATCTGTCCAGTCGAACTCCTGATATTCTCTTAATAGTTCGTCCAATGGATAGGTCATATCTAAGTAGTATCTCATAAACTTCCTGTAATATCCTATATGACCAAGTAGTACCGTGACTTTTTTTGGGTTCACTGGTGGTTTTAAGTCGAGGATAATTTTTATTTTTGCAAAGTCGACCTTGATTCCTTCTTTCCATACAATGTGTCCTAATAGTATCCCTATAGGAGTTAGGAATATGCATTTCCTTATGTTAAGAGATAACTGGATTTGTCGGCATCGTTCCAACAGGAGCCTTAGCCATTTGCAGTTATCTTTCAGCATAGAGTATATTGTCCAATCATCAAAATATACTGCCATTGTTTTGTAAATATATTCTTGAAATATTTTGACCATTATTCTCGAAAATACTGCAGGTGTATTTTTTAGACCAAAAGGCATAACTCTGTAGTCAAATGATCCAAATTCACATACGAATGTCATCTTTTATTATTATCTTGTTTAGATATTGGTACTTGGTTGTAACCTGAGAATTTGTCTGTGAACAAGTAGCATTCATGTCCCGCAACTTCATTTAGGATTTTGTCTGCATAGGGTGTTGGGAATGCATCTGTTAAGGTGACTTTGTTTAATTCTCTGAAGTTGAAAAAGATCCTTAGCTTTGTCAGGTAGTGTTTCTTTGGTTGCACAACCATTGGAATTTCCCATTTCGATTGGTCAATAGAATAGATAATTCCTGCTGCAAGCATATTATCAATCTCTTTCTTGACTATCTCTTTGTACTTATGATCTAATTTATATGGCCTCTTCTTTATAGGTTGGGCATCATGTTTAATGTCGATCTTCATTTCACCCATTTCATGGACTAGACCTTTGAGATATTTGTAGTCTCTAGCGAATACATCCTGGAATTGTTTTAGTAAGTTTACTATTTCAGTTGTTTGTTCTTCACTCCAGTAATCGCTAATTTTTTCCATTTTTGGTTGATTATCATTTGATATGTCAAATTATTTAGTTTTAACTTTGGAATCTAACCATTCTAGTGCTTTAGCTTCATTGATCAGTTGGCTCCCTTCTTTGAATTGTGAAAATGTAGCAAGAAATTCTGCTGCAATCATTCGGTCGGTATCTTCTTTGTCGGCTATCTTGATTTTAAGTACTGCGTGAATTGGTTTTGTTGTTTCTGAATGGTATGATTTCCATCGAAAGCTTTTCCCTTCCATATTTTCATTTTCCATTTGTAGTCTTGTTGACTATGGTATTGTCTTTGTTTGTATTTTATTACATGTTATTGTCAGTTGACCATAATTTTGTGTTACGATGTTTTTCTTGGTCGATTCTATAAATGCTTTGATTTGTTTTGCAGTTTCAACTAGCTTTTCATTTTGCGGTCTAAAGCTGAAGTCTTTAATGAAGTTCTCTCTAAGTTCGTGCCATTGAAATGTTTCAACCCATGCTTCTTCCATTTTGTACCGATTTTTTGGTAAGTTGGATAGCATTGATGGAAACAGGTGTGGCCATGTACATTCATCTTTATATCCAAGTCTTTTCCACTATTTTTCGCATGTTCTTATGTGTTCTTCTGGGTCCTGCCCCTAAATGAACATAGGTATTTGGGATTTTTTGGTTATCCTTTTTGCTCCAAATCTTTCTACAAAGTAATTCGAAGTTGTTATCCATGTCTACAAACTTGATTGATGGGTATCCCACCATCTAGAAGCTTGTCCTGTGAAGGTTTCTACTAGGCTTTGTAGCCAGCCATGTTCACCAATGTTTTTAGATACTTGTTCTATATGAATAACTGGTGATTCTCTTTCTTTGTATCCTAGGATTTGTTTGATACTTACATTTGTTGGTTTTAAGGTAGGGTATTCCCTACTTTTTTTTTGAATATTTTTGGGATAATGGAAACTAAGAAACATTGTTGGACTAGTTTATTTTGTACTGTCTGAACAGTCCAGCAACCTCTTGCTTGTGTCTCATAGTTTTCAACTTCCCAATCATAGAATTATGCATCCGAGTTGTATCCTACTGAGTCTTGATTGCCTAAGTGAAGCTCGCCATAGACATTGGGTTCTGTGTAGTCTTCATTATTTTGTATTTGATGTAATTGTCAGATGTTGACTTCTTCATCAATAGGCTCTATCCATGGTTCTCCTTGGGATGGATGGATATGTACTATAACTTTTTGTCCATTCCCTTTTAGTTTTATCCTTTCTTTGTCTAAAGATATCGATGCTTTCATTTTTTCTTCCCCAAGGTTGACCTACTAAAGTTGGGAAGGAACTAGATCCTTCCTTAGGGTCAATAATTTCAAAGTCGACTTTGGTCGATATTCCTTTTATTGTCGTATCGACATTTCTCCAAAATCTGATAGGTTTGATCAGACCTTGGTCGGCTAATTTGAGATATATTCCTGACTCATATAGTCGAGGTCTACCCAATTGTTCACAAGTTTCGCGAGTCATAATATCTACTTGTGAGCTGAAGTTGAGTACAACTTGTCAAACATGGTATCCTTCAATTTCTAGGTCGACAAGTGGGTCGACATCACTTTTGTCCTTTTGGTTTAGACTGCATATGTTTTTTGTTTGTTTTTCTATATTATTGTTATGCTTCATATTATACAATAATTCAATGAATTTATATACCGCTTTATCATCTTGCACTAAACGTATTAATTCTTTAACTGTGCTTTGTTGACTATCACCAGCTTCTTCTCATCTAACAAATTCTTTAAATATATTCGTTGCGTCATTATACGATTGTTTTTGTGTAGCTGGGTTAGGATAATCGTTCTTTTATTTTATTTTGCTTATGTGTGGATTATCACTCCCAATTTTTGTCCCTTGTCGGGTTACTATATGCAGTTTCTCCGTGTTGATTGCATCATGTTTTTGAACGCATGACAAGACATTAAAATTTTTCTTTTTATTGATTTTATCAAGCATAGTAGGACAATCCTCTAATGAGTGATCACCGACTCCACAACTAGTACAAAATTTTAAATCGGTTTTTTCCTTGTATGGGCAATCTGCATATCGATGACCTTCTTTACAGCATGTAAAACACTGAATGGGCCAACGTCGTCAATTGTCACAATTCCCAGATAATTGACCTCAACCTCCGTATCCTCCATGACATTTGTCAAACTGGCGATCATATCGATGGCCTTCATAGATTTGATTATTAGGCTCATTTTGATCATTGCTTCATTGGTTGTTATCATTGTTCTATGCAACTGCGTTTGTCTGGTAGACTGATTGGTAGTTTTGTCGGTTCTTTAAGTTTAAGTGGCAGTATATCGTTGCGTGAATTTTTACTTCATAGATTGCACACCAAGATGTTTTTCCATTTTTCATCTTATACAGGCAATATTTCGTTGTGTGTTCTCCGTGTTCTTAGTAGATGTCACAGAAGCACTTTTTCTGAACAAATCAAACGTCTTATCGACTTATGTCTTGTCAATAGTTATCTTTAGTGTGTCCGGACGTTGAGCATTTTTTGCACCAGACATCCTGATTCTTGAGGTTCATCTCTTTTAATGATTTCTGCATGATTTCTAGTTGTTCTTCTAGTCTAGTATTCATGGGATATGCTGGGCAATATTATTCCATCTCCACTTGCAGAGCTTTGGTAAGTGCATCTTTGTATGTTTTAAATGTCTCCAACCTTATGTGCCGCCGAATTTTCTATGATAGACCTACAAGAAACCACTGAATTAATAGTTGTTCATTAATTACATAATCCAGTTAGATGAGGAGGCCTTTCCATCATTTGTCATATTCTTGGATAGATTCTGCTGGCTTTTGAGATGTTGTTTTCAACTTTTTGGATGCCAAATGTTTTGCATCTAGAGTTTTAAAGAAAGACAAGAATTGTGCTTGGGGAGTTCTCTTGATATAGGTCATGTACCATGTTAGTAATCTTTTTCTCAAGGCACCAGCAAACTGTGCCATCTATCGATCTTTAGATGTAACTTTATTTGCCTCCCATGTTGACTCATAGATGAACCAATGTCATCTAGGATCTTTGTCACCCTCATATAGAGGGATATGCGCTAATATGTGACCCATGTCGGTCTCGCTGTCGCTATCTTCTCCAGGAGGTGGAGGTGGTGGGGGTTGGGGTGGGGGTAGTGGGATGTTCTATTTGTCGTGTTGTACAGAGCTTTTTTCGATGGAACTTTCATTCCCATCAATCAAATTGTTTGTTGTTTCTTCTCTAACAAGTAGTCAGTTTGGGTCGACTTCTCCTATCGATGTCCAACTGCACTGATTTGTCTGCATGTCTGCCTGTTCTGTATTTTCCAAAGCTTTGTTTAGCAAGGGGGCTGCTCCTTCATGTGTTGGGTAAAGTAAGAGAATAATTTGATTGCAAGGGTACACCTAAAGTGTTACCGAGTTTCCTTCCTCCGGTCTACAGATCACTAGATGATTATCATCATTTACCTCGTCGTCTAGTCGACTCCATATACCAAACTCACCAACTCTTAGTCTTAGGTATTCTTTGACAAGGGCTTGTATCCTGGTACTCAGATTCATTTGAGATAGAGGTCTTATCTCATGGGGAACTTGTATTTATAGAGCTTCACATTGCTCTATCCACAAGTCTTCTTCCATGGGTGATGCTTCTTCATCCATGCCTTCTTCCTGTTGGTCATGACCTAACTATGGAAGATTTCTTTCTTGGTCTATCACCCTAGTATTCATTCCTCTTTGCAGTGCTACAGCCCGTTCTCTTCTTTCTTCCCTTCTTTTCAACCTCTTCTCTCTTTATACTTTCTGTAAATCTACCGTACCTTTGTGTGTCATTGTTTGTTCGATTTTCTTTTTAGGTTGAATTTTCATTGCTGGTGATGGTATCTTCTTTAGTTGACTAGAGTCCTCTTCACTTTACCCTAACATACGACCAGCTACCCCCCCATAGCCTACCCGACACTTTAGAAAGCTCGGATAGTTCTGTTTACTTGCTTAGGAAGTACTCCCACTCCCTTTTGGAAATGAATTTCTCCCACTTTTTATGTTTCTCCGACTAGTTAGAATTTGGGGGTGGTTCATGTAATGACGAACGAGGTTCTACAATATGACCCACTCCTTTTTCTATTAGGAACTTTAACAGCAAGGTCGGTAAGGAGCACAGGAACTGCTCGGTAAGGTCTGTATATAATCTTTTCAGAACGATTTCGACCGAGGTTCTTTCTTCTATGGATTTCTCCTTGCAGAATTCATCTGTGATGTTTTCAAACCACTCCAACAGGTTTATTCATCCCCCTCGAATCATTTTCTCTAACAGCTCTTGGTCCTTAGTTGCTTCTGAATTTTTCAACCAAATTTTTTTCAAAATTTGGGGTACCGATTCTACGAACTTCTCATGAGTTTCAGTGAAGAATTACTCCTTCTCCTGAGCAGTGGTTAATCCATTTCTCCTCACGTAATTCTACAAATAATTTTCTATCTTATGCTCCCACCAGTTCTTAATCTCCTATTTTGATATCATCTGCTTATAGTCATCTCAGATATGTACTACTGGCAACGGAACCAATATTGTAATCTCACAGATTACAGAGGGTTACCAATAATACACATTAAATCATACAAACATAATAGACACAAGAGACAAGAACATAGATATAGGATAACAAATTATATTATATCATGAGGGTCCATACATACACAGAACTGAACCGAGTTCTCATCTGGCTCAACAACCTAATATATATGATTTACAAATAATTACATATAACTACCTGTTGGTTTAGTCAACCGACACAACCTTATGCAGCTGACCTAATCTCCTAATTAGTTATCTATTCAACTAGTCGTCTCACTGACTAGCTCCTCAACACTTCCATAAAATATTTCAAGAAAAATATATGTCGAAAAGGTTCTTCAACAGAAAAGTGAAAGAGTTTCATGAGCTACGTATGAGATCCATGACTATGGATGCTTTTATTAACAGATTTCTAGATATATTACATTATTTACCATACATCAAGGACTAAAAGGTAAAAAACCAACAGTTTTTAGGATGTCTTCCTCCCAGCTTTCGGGAAAGGATTGAGTTCGACATGCCTAAAACATTGGACACCACATTGTGCAAAGCTAGGCTCTACAATGAGCATGGACAACTAAGGTAAGAGAACATGAACAAAAATAGAGACAGGTCTAAGAACTTCTCTATTAACCGCAAACCAGGGTTTAACCCACCCCCATACAAGAAAAAAAACAATGGTTTTACAGCAAACAAGAACTTCAACAAATTAGGTATGAAACCATAGGTACCAGCTCCAAATGCTAACAAGCCAGTAGCAACTAGGGGAGAAAATGCTACCCCGATACAGATCAAATGCTGGAAGTGCAACAGGCCTCATTATACCTGATATTGTAATAACAACACTAATGGGGTCTTGCACAACTTACAAGAAGAACCAACGATTGACAACATATATGGAACAACGTGGATTTATGTAGCCTTGGATGGCCAACAGGCAGACCATCAGGCTACCATGGTTGAGATAGAAGGTAAGACCTTGAACACTTCTATTTCAATATTGATTGACCCTGGTGCTTGCCAGATCTATGTATCACCTAAAATTGTCGATGTATGCAAACTAGGAAAAATAAAACATGATAAACCTTGGCTGGTTCAGTTAGCCACAGCTACTAAATGAAAGGTTTTGGAAATAGTTAAATATTGTAAGGTAAACCTAAATGGTTTTCCAACGAAATTAAACCTAAACATGCTACCATTAGGATCGTATGATATACTTATCAACATGGACTGGTTGGAATGGCACCATATCATGCTCAATTTCTTACACAAGTCAATCTTATGTACATATAGCCAAGGAAATCAAGTGAAGGTTCAATGCATTCCAAAGAAAGTTTATGTAAGACAAATATCTACCTTACAGGAAAAGAAATGCATTAGGAAATGTTGCAAGTTGTTTGCAGTAAATATCTGAGACATAGATATTGAAAGAGAACAATGCATAGAAGAATTTCCCATTCTTGTAGAATTCAAGGACATGTTTCCCAAGGAAATCCCAGGATTACCTCTGAAACGAAACCTAGACTTTTCCATAGAACTAACACCAGGATCGGTTACGGCTTCCAAATCCCCTTACCGCATGAGTGCACCCGAATTGGTGGAACTCAAACAACAACTGCAAGAGTTGTTATAAAAAGGGTATATCTGCCCAAGTGTGTCCCGTTGGGGGGCACCGATACTCTTTGTAAAGAAAAAGGATGGTACGATGTGGATGTGCATTGACTACTGTTAGCTTAACAAAATGACTATCAAGAAACGATACCCACTCCCTAGGATCGATGACTTGTTCGATCAGGTAGAAGGAACCAAAATATTTTCAAAGATTGACATGCGATCTAGATACCATCAGGTACAGATTCACAATGAGGATATTCACAAAACCTCCTTCTGTACAAGGTACGAGCACTACGAGTTTGTAGTAATGTTGTTCGGGTTGACCAATGCACCCGCAAACTTCATGTGTATGATAAACAATATATTTAGTAAGTTTCTAGATAAATTTGTTTTGTTCTTTATAGACGACATCCTAGTCTACTCTAAAAGTAAAGAAGAACACAACAAACACTTTTGCATAGTACTACAAGTGTTACGAGAACACCAACTTTACACTAAGTTTAGTAAATGTGATTTTTACAAACCACAGATACAGTACTTGGGTCACATTATCTCCAAGACAGGGATAGCAGTGGACCCAAAAAATATTAGAGCCATAGAATATTGGCCTACCCCTACTAGTGTCGTGACTGACATTAGGTAGTTTTTGGGATTATCCAGATATTATCGAAATTTCATTGAGAACTTCTCGAGAATAGCTTGTCCCATGACAACCTTGCAGAAGCAAGCAAATAAGTTCTTATGGACGACCAAGTGCGAGGAAACTTTTCAAAAGCTTAATAATCTTTTGACGATCACACAAATACTACGAATTGCGGATCCCGATGGGGATTTCGTTGTTTGCATGAATGCAAGAAAGGAAGGGCTCAGAGGAGTCCTCTTAGAGAATGATTATGCAATCTATTATGAATCACAAAAGTTAAAAGAACATGAGCAGAATTACCCCACACATGATCTTGAGTTAGCTTCCATCATTCACGCATTAAATATGTGGAGGCACTACCTCATGGGAAGGAAATTCCTTCTTAAGACAGACAACATGAGTCTGAAGTATTTATTCAAGCAACCAGATCTAAATGTTAGGAAATCCAGATGGTTGGCTTTTCTTAGCAAGTATCATTTCGAACTAAAGCATATTAAGGGAAAAGAGAAAAAGATGGTTGATACTTTGAGTCGATGAACTCGTATGATATATGAGGTGACTTTAAATCAAACCGATTCGGATTTGCACGAGAGGATTAGAATGGCCAACAGAGTTGACCCTTTCTATGTAGAAGTCCTCAAGAAAGTCCAAGAGGACAGGTTGTTTCAACAACAAAAAGAGTACAAGGTAGATGAAATAGGACTGCTATGGTCCAATGAGAGATTGTATGTTTCTGAAGGAGGGGACATTCAGTCTGGAATCCTCACAGAATTTCATCGGACACCCTACTCAAGGAATTTGGGATATCAAAAGATGATATTCGTTGTCAAGAGGCACTTTTTCTGGCCTAAGTTAAAGGACGACACTGCAATGTTTATCGCAAAATGTCAGGAATGTCAACTGGTCAAGGCTGAGCATCAGCATCTTTTGGGATTGTTGTAGACACTACCCATTCCAAAGTGGAAGTGGGAGATTATTAGTATGGATTTTATCACTGGTATACTAAAAATTAAGAAGAAAAATGATTCTATCTTTGTAGTAGTTTACAAATTTTCAAAAGCAGCACACTTCATTCCAGTGAAGTCGACCTACAAGGTAGTACACATTGTCGATATCTTCTTAAAGGAGATATTTAGATTGCATGGAATACCCAAGGCAGTCATCTCAGATAGATATGCTAATTTTACAAGAAACTTTTGGAGATCTTTATTCTCTGCATAGAGATGTAGTTGAATTTTAGTACTGCTTATCACCCACAGATAGACAGGTAGACAGAAAGAGTAAACTAGATTGTTGAGGACATGCTTAGGATGTATGTCATGAACAACCCCACTAAGTGGGACGACTACCTGCATCTTCCAGAGTTTGCATATAACAATGGTTACCATACTTCCACCAAGAGGAGTCCCTTTGAGGTAATCTATGGACAGAAGTGTAGAACATTGGTTACTTGGGATAACCCGATGGATCAGCTCATGTTAGGGATTGATTTATTAAAGGACTTGGAACAATTGGTTACCAAGGTCCAGGTGAACCTTAAGGAAGCACAAGACCGCCAGAAACATAACGTGGATAAGAAAAGAAAAGATAAAGATTATCAAATAGGAGACCATGTCTACTTGAAAGTAAAAGCAAAACAGAGCTTGTTGTGCTTGGGGAGGTGTGGTGAGTTAGCACCTAGGTTTTGTGGACCTTTTGAAATACTAACCAAGAGAGGGCCAGTGGCATATGCACTAGCATTACTAATGCACATAAGAGTCCATAATGTTTTCCATGCATCATTATTAAACTAAATATGTTTATGATATTAAACATGTGGTTGATTGGTCCTTATTACAGGTGGAACCTGAAAGGGAGTTTTCCCATGAACCTATTCATATATTGGACAACAAAGAAGTTGCAGCTGAGGAAGCACACCGTAGTCCAGTTGAAAGTGCAATGGAAGCACTTCGAAGCCGGTGAGTTTACTTGGGAGAATGAAGCCACCATGAGAAAGGCTTACCCTATCTTGTTTCGTGATCTCAGTCTGAGTCCCTAAAACACAAGGGATGGTTTTGCTCTAAGCGGGGAGGGATGTAATATCCTGAATTTTGGAACTAACACTTATGGGCATGAGCCCATTGATTATGATGTTACCTTGATGTTTTATTTTAATATATTGGGTGTAAGCCAATTTCATATGATATATATATATATATGTGTGTGTGTGTGTGTGTGTGTGTGTGTGTTTGTTTGTGTTGGGTGTGGACCCTGAAGCACATGATTGATGAGATGTTTTGTGTTACGCGAGGATCTCTGGATCAGCACATGGGTAAATTGATTTTTTGTATTGAGTAAGAAGCTCTGGAGCACATGCGTACTTATATTTGTGTTGAGTGAGAAGCTCTGGAGCACATGAGTCTTAAAACATTTGTGTTGAGCAGGAAGCTCTGGAACACATGAAAATATAATTTAGAAGTGTTGGGCATAAGCCATGGAGCCTTCCATGATTGATGTTGAGCATAAGATATGGAACATTGAATCCTTGGCCATCATATCCATAGGTGTATCCTACAAGTACATACTAGCATTAGTGTTGAGCGAAGAGCTCTGGAATTGCACTAAGTTTGTAACTCCATATTTTTACCGTTGGTTATGGGCTCTGGTAAGCACTAGGAGTTACTGAAAAGAATTAACGATTCCCAAGTGAAAACGACTCGAGAGAAAAATATTGATCTCATCTGACTTATCTATAAGTGATTAAATGAAATTTTGAATTTATGTATTCTCATCAAGTACTGAAGAACTACCATGTTATACGAGGGAATCCAACATGCAAGGATGTTTATAGTTCCATAGCCTAGTAGAACTAACCATTTACCTGATGACCTTAATGAAGAAAGTGTCATAAGTCTAAGGATCACAATATATGATACCCCAAGACAAATGTTAACAAATGTTATATTATTATGTATTTTATACATGGTCTGTATAAAGAATAAATATAGTAATAATATTAATAATGTAAGAAATAAGGAAAAGCTCCATCCATTATTATTTATTATTAAAAGATAATAAATAGTATAGTACCTACAAAAGTCCAAATAGGAACTAGTTAAAATTTCCTAAGTTAAAGTATTAAAAATACCCAAATTAAATAAAAAGGTTAAATCAAGAAATCAAGGATTCTTGATTTAACTGCCCCATTAATTGAAAATTTTGTCTATAAAGTACCAAGCCAAGGAGAGGCTTGGGGATATAATCATATATTTTGGAGTCATTATTCTTCCTGCTAATTCTCAAGAGATATCTCTTGGAGAACATTTCCCTAAGAGGAAGAAGGAGAACTGATCCAGACCTGATACACAAACTAGGGCAGCCTCACATTAGGAGCTCTAAGCTACTTGCATGTTGGAACCATCTCAAGGGGATCCAGATTTAAACCAGGAATGGTTCCAGGTCATGGTTGGGTGGAACGTGGTAGTTGCCAAGTGATTTATTCATCTATATAGAGGTCAGATCTTCCTATGACTTGTTAATGTTGGGTATTTGAGTATGCAGGTTTCAGCCATTAAAGGAGCTTCACTTTTCAGGTATGAATTTCTGAAAGTTATAAGTTATAACACTATGTATTAGTTTTTTCCCTTTCAAAGTCTTTTAGGGTTTACATATTCATTTATAAATCCTAGGCTGTAATTTATCTCATGTTTAAAGATTTATCAAGGGTTTTGTTTCTTTCCATTTTACTTCTGCTTTCTCTATTATAGCCTAAACTTTGTTCTTTTAAAACTTAGGTTTTATTTCTAAGAATAGGGCCTTTATATTTTAGTTTGTGTAGAAACCCTACTGGTAGATTTCATATTGCCAGTAGAGCCTTGCTTGGATATAAGACTAGGTTCAGTCCCAGTTTTTAAACAAAACTAATTATAGATTTTAATAAAGTGATATATTATAAATGAGATATAATAAACACTTTACAGATGTTATATCAAGTATAAAACCAAACTATAAATACTAATTTAACTATATTATAAACATAGTATTCTTTAATTAAGAATAACCATAAATTTTAAAGTAACCAAGCTAATAGAAAAAACATAAATAAACTTATGCTAATAACCAAGATAAACATTATCATGCTTCTTAAATCAACCTTTATAATAAACCAATCCATCTAAACTTTATAATCTGCATTAAAAAAATCGTATTCTATAAATTTCAAATCCCAACATAATAAAACCACAATATTATTACATACATAGTAATCCAATAAAAACCATGTAATTGCATCGAGGTCGCAGGATTGAATCCTGCAGACACTCCAATGTCCAAATTGTATCCATATAAATAACACCTAATTACAATAAATGACCCAGGATCAAATCGTGTAGGGTCTCTTTAACTTCATAGCAAAACCATGCTTTACTATTTACACACAGGATGTAAATCAAACTTAAAGTCTTTACACAGAGGTCATATGACCCTTAATTTTAACATATGTTGTATCTATGGCCTCAACCTTTCTATTATAAAATTAACAACTCTAGTATAATATAAACCCTGTCACAACTTAACCAATAGTCTCATCTGCTAACGAAGGGCTTGCACCCATTTACTCTATCGCAACCACAATGGTGAGTGCCAACGCCATTCATGACGTGCCCCAAAGTAATAACACTGGCATTTAAAGTCATCTACAAAACCAACGCATAAAACTAATGTGAAATACACACAGTCCAAACATAATAACCATTGAATTTAAACATAACCTTTATATATTGTTTTCAATGTAGCATAAACTTAAACACAATCACTACATTATCCATTCCACCATTGCAAGTAATGGTGCTATCCATTTACACATAAGTTAATCCATAAAAGTATTTATACATAGTCATCGCTTACGGCATAGCACCATTGCGAGCAATGTTGCTGCCCATGACCAAAATAGTAATCAAACATTAAATATAAAATGCACAAAGCTTGACATATATTCACCCAGGCCTCTTCATTACACAGAGAGCCATACATTATACCCTGTACATCTAAAATATTCAGGACAAAGGATATTTTAAAACCCCATCTATTAAACCGAAAAATACCATGGCATTTCCAAATACACAGAGCTTTGTCAAGTTACAGTCGAAACCAAAAAACCCAAATGCATCCATAACAAAACCAAACTCAAGCATTCAAACCCATGATGAATGGAGAATCGGTCGCAAACATAGTACCATAAGAGGAAACAAGTAACGACTTGCATAGTGGGCCGACCAATGGATTACGACACAGCCATGGCCTTGCCCACGAACCATGAATCAATCCTTTACTCCATTCTCTACAACCCTACAACAGAATGCATTAGAGGAATTTTGGGGTCTAAAATGGGCCTCCTAAGTAAAATAATAAAATAATAGTTAAAATAATAAAATAATAGTTAATATAATAAAATAATATTAATTAATTTTGGAGGAAGAAAGAAAAAAACTATTTTTTGTGTTCGTGTTTTCGACATATCTCATTGTGTTTTTACTCAAATTTCGATTGGGAGAGCTTGTTGGATGTGGAATTTTATTCTGCATCCAACGAGTACCCACACTGCATACTTTTGACAGACCCCGCTACCCCAAAAACAAGAAATACTTGAAAAAATGTGATGATGATGTCATCATCACATTTTTTCAGGTATTTCTTGTTTTTGGGGTAGCGGGGTCCATCAAAAGTATGAAGTGTGGGTACTCGTTGGATGCGAAATCAAATTCCGCATCCAACGAGCTCTCCCTATCGAAATTTGAGTTAAAACACAGGGAGATATGTAGAAAATACGAACAAAAAAAGTAGTTTTTTTTAACGACAAATATGTCAATTCAACCATTATGGTTGACTTATTTTATTGAAATTCTATTGGTTCTTGAATTCCAACTCACAAAAACTTATTTTGACACGTTTTCTTATAAGGCCCATTTTAGACCCCAAATTTCCTCTAATGATAGCATGATGAGAAGTAAGATAGCATAAAACAAGTTACTATAAGAAACTACTGTGCCAAACCAACCACGTCTTACCTTCCTATTAACACCATCGAAGTCATCCTCCTTCAACCAAACTAGAGCAGAGAGCAAACAACAAATGGAGCGAAATTCCAAACCAAGGCATGGGCCAAGCCCTAAGTTGGCCTGCCACTCCTCCCAAGACGCATTGAAGACGCCACGCCAACCATTATTAATGCGCAATGACCCCATAGTCGTATAGTGCATGAACCATATTATAACTCTGCCACTCCAAACATTAAACATAACGTTTTTAAAACCCTTGCATGTTGTGAATACATTAGGTTATAAGCCTTAGGACCTTGGGTAATGAATTCTTAGGCCTTAATCCCTAAGACCATGTCATATGAAATATGCCAAGGTGTATATATATACATTTTTTAACCAATATTTTTAACCAAAGTTTCTCCCACCCTTTAACATATAATAAAACTATATGTTAGTTCCTTTAGTAAAATAAAATAATAATAAATTATGTCATGCCATGAACAGTTCTTAATATTTACACCACGGATAATAAGTGCCACATAAATAACAAGCCTAAGTCATACAATTAATAGATGCGGTGGTGACCACGTCACTAAGCCCAAAGTCTAGTAATAACAACCTGTGAATGCGATTAGGTAGAACTATGAAAGAAAATACTAGTGATCCAACGTTCAAACACTCCTTGACAAGTTTTCCATTGGTAAGTACACCTACACGTAAACAGGATAAGAGTGCATTAGTTTGATAGAACTAAGTAAGCCTGTTGTGTCAAGTAGAAATTGTTACCTCTNTGACAAGTTTTCCATTGGTAAGTACACCTACACGTAAACAGGATAAGAGTGCATTAGTTTGATAGAACTAAGTAAGCCTGTTGTGTCAAGTAGAAATTGTTCCCTCTTAGGTAGTTACAGGGGGGACTAGTCCTGCCACTCCACCCCTTTTTCCATTTAACCAATTTAAGTCAAAATCATGTTTACAACATTAAAAATAAGATAAAATTAGTAAAGTACATAATCAAAGTATCTAGCATACATAGCATGGCATGGACACTTGTTTTCTACTTAACTAGGTTCTGAAATTTGATAAGATAGTTCAGGTATAAGAGTAGGGTTTCTAGGAGATTAGTTTGTAAATATTAATAGTATTACCAGAGTTATAATGCTTGTTACAGCTAGGTTTTTCTAAATACTTATTTTATTTACTTATAATAAATATTACAATCTTTAACTATTTCAACCTTTAACTGTACCTTAAGAACTTGTCATACTGGATATTTAACAGATACAGAATGAGGTTTACCAAAGTATTATTTTCCATAGTGTAAATAGAGTAACATTTGTTAAAATTTAGGTTTTTGCAATGTTAAACGTTATGACTGATTTATTTATTTACTAAGTGTAAATAAATACATTGCATTTAGTATTTATTAAAGTTCTTATACTTCAAACAGATTATAATATGTGTGACCTAAGCTTTCAGTGATAGTCCTTCTCTAATATTCCTAGAGGTTTTATATAAATGAAAGAGTTCTAGAAACAAAAGGATTATTATGAAACCTAGCTAAAATCATCAGTAAAAGCTTCTAATGTTAGAGTAGATTCAAATCATCTTATTCATGTATAATCATTCCTATTTACCTCTAAAAAAACCTTTTGTACTAGAGTACTTCATCTCACGATGAGTGGAAAAATACAGAAAGAAAATTGTATTCATCATTCCACCATTTCTAATTCTAAGTTCAATTATTCTTTTAAAGAAATACATGTAATTTCTTGAACAAAATGCAGACGTAAACAGTTTTTTTGCACTTGCAAGTATCTAAGAAATAATAGTAAAACTAATCATGACTAATTTCATTCTAGTACTTTACTTGCATAAGATAAATAAAATAACACATTGGAACCTGATAACTTGTAAAGGAGACAAACACCCCAAGGAGCCCATTCCACCCAACCTTTTCCTAAAGCTAGCTCAACTGCTTGTCTTAGGACCCCTGATCCTGCCCACTTATCCACCGAGATGAAAGTACTTTGTGTAGAAATGAGATTAATTACCCCTACAACTACATAAGTACTTAACAGAAGTACTTATGTTCTCAGCAGTAAGAACTCAGCTGACAAGCTGCACTAGTTCTAAAGACAATCTTAATCACTCAATCACTTCTTCTTTTCCCCTCATCGAATCTCTCGTACACCATTCTCAACTTCATAGTTTTGACAAGGTAATGATTGAACAGCCTCATGTTGAATTCGATGGGTAGATATATGCATCACTAGGCCTTCTTGGTCAGTTTTTCAATTAATGAGCCACCTGCTCTGTTCCACTTTCTTGGGTAACATGACCATAAAATTAGGGAAGTTTCCCCCTACAACAGCTAGAAGTGGTTGAAGATGTTGCCATGTGTCAGTTTGCTCTCACCCCAGTCTATTCCACCTAGTGGGCCAGTGGACACTAATTCAACAGCCTCCTTAGGCTATTTGTCTCATATTTTATTTATTAAGTAATAAAATATTCAGGATAATTAATTATAGTCATCCTTGACCCCACATGGTCAATAGTCTCAAACTTTACAATAAAAATAAAATATAATGTCTTCTTAAACATAAAATTTTATTGACATTGGGGTACATGATAGCTTGGCAAGTGAAGAAAATGCCCGTAGCATAGATATAATGTCTGCAAAATTTTAAAAAATGTCTACATATAAAGTTAAAATGCTCACAATACTGCTCAGAATTGCCCTCAATATTGCTCAGAAATGCTCATAAGTGTTTGCAAGAATTGAAGAAATGCCTATAGTATTAAAAATTCACACTAATGTATGAAAAATGCCACCTAAGTGAAAGGTATTGTTGTGATGAAATGATGATATGTTCCTTCAGGTTGATGCTTCTTGTAAATTTGTTGGTATAACCAAATGAATGAAAATCTGGAACTGTGAAGATTGTCTCTTGGGAAATTATAAGGAGTGTGTCATCTACTACTAATGACAGTTGAAAATATTAAAGACAGTGATGAACAATGACAGGGGGAGTAAGTATGTAGCAACCTTACACTACTCATGAACAAAGTGCACTTAAATAGTCCAAGCTTAGTCTCAAGGGGAGCACACACTTCAACCTGATCTCAATATTCCAAAAGAATTGTGTTTGGGCATTGTGAAGCCTTTTATGACTCAGTGTTTGACCCTTTGTCATTAATGTAAAAGGGGGAGATAAATTGAAGAAGGTTTTCATCTATGACAAAGGGGGAGAGAAATTGAAGAAGGTTGCCATCAATGATAAAGGATGATATTGATGAGAAAGGTTGTCATTGATGACAAACCATTAATGACAAAGGAGTAATTAAAGTTGATGATATGGACAAAGGGGTAATAAATTTTGATGAAATGGCATGAAGGAGTGAGGACATGGAAATAAGGATATGATAGTTTGGAAAGAATGATCAAATGACCCATTCTATGGTCATTTATGGGTTGATAGATTCATTGAACCCTTGACGATGATCATTGTGCATGAGAAGGTTTGGCACCCACACACATTGTGGCATGATGGCGCTTGGAAACACTTGATTGCTTGGCGTTGAAGTTGATCATGGTCCATGCGGGCTTGAAGTCCATGAAAATAATATTGTTTTAATATTACTTAATATCCTTGTAAGAATCCCACGGTGAGGATACAGTAAACAAGTTTAAAAATATATATTTACTTGAAGAAGATGGCATGGAGGTAATGTGATGAAGTCACCCCAATTTAGAAGATATTTTTATGTTTTCTTTTTATTAAATGAAAACATAGACAAGTCGGCTCCAAATATTTATGAAACGGGTCAGCTCAGTAAAATATATCGTGGAAAATGTGTATAAATAGGCAGCTCACCTCATTCATTTAGTGCATGGATTCGATGGAGTAGCTCTGATATTTTTTGGGTGGTAGAGCTTGTCTGAGGAAACCATAGTGGTGGAAATTTTTGAAGTATTTTCTTTTATGATATTGAGTGGACAAGTGAAGGATCACATGCATAAGAAGTATTAATAAAGTTTCCCTTTCCTCTATTTTTTTGTCCTTGCTGAGGTAGCAACAACCTTTTTGAGGTTCTTTTTCTAATTTTTGAACAACAACAGAGTCTAATCAACTCCGATATTTGGGTGACTCTTTAATTTTGAAACAACTACATGGGAGTGGAAGGATAACTACAACAGACTTATGTATGATTGATTTGTGGTAGTTGTTTTGATAGACACTTGGCATGAGTACAACCTTGATGATATGAAGAATAGTAATGACGACAGGCAGTGAATTGGCATGAAACAAGGTGATGACATGAGGAGGCACATGAAGACATGAACAAAATACAAGTTTAGAATTGATATGAAGGGATCATATCAAATATGACAGAGCTATGGTGATATGGCAGTGACAAGTTGATGAGCATAGATAGTACAACATTTAGAGAACAAGTTGATGAAACCTACTGCTATGACAAAGTGAAAGGCTGATGAGCAGAAGATGGTTTGACAGAGATGATCATATTGACATGATAAATGATAAGTGAAATGTGATGTGACAATAATTTGTATGTAATTGCAAGCTGGGCCTTGCAACCCCTTTCTTAGTTGGATCTGAGAAAAACCAAGCCGAGTCTTGGAATAGAAGTTGGTGCTTCTCAATCAGTTGAATTTGATGCCAACCCCAAGGTTGTGGCCTTCAATGTAACCAACATCATATTAGATATTATAAAGTTTACAAAACTTATCTTCCAATGTGTGTTTTATGATATGTGATAATGATTTGATAGGTTAATGTTAATGCACTTGGTAATAATCAATTGATGATCTTTGTCCAACTGTTAAGAAGTTCAAATAAAGAAAAAATGGTGACACATTGATTCCCCCCCCCCCCCTCCCCCCGCGTCTCAGTGTGCCATTGTGTCCAACATTTCCAACATATCAATTCTTGTATGTTCTCTCTAGTGGTAACATTGCAACATTCTTTTCGATTTGTTTCTTTCCAACCTCTGTGAACCCTTTATTGTGATTGAATCAATAGAATTTACCTTGTAAACCTAAAACTCTAAGGGTTGGTTCGTAGGCTCCCAACAATGCTTCAAGAAAATTGCAACATTTGGAACTTTCTACCTTTTCCAACTTTTGAATCCTACTTCGTAGGTAAATTATGAGTGTCAACTCTACATATTGAAATGGTGTGGTTGGTTCGTTGGTTACTTCATGGGTGAATCCATTTCACCTACCATGCTCCATATGAATATGAATGTGAAAGGAAGTGCACACCATGACAAGAATGTAGAAATTTCATATTTATATGGTTAAACATATTCCAAAAGAACATAAAAGGATGTTCACTCCACATGGAAAAAGGAATGGGAAAGCTCACAACACCGTTTTAAAGTGGTTAAATGAAGTAGAAAATGTTTAATCACAAATAATTAAATTTAGAATCATCAATGATACTAGGAATGACAAATTCCTTGATTATTAAACTAACATAGATCTACCTTAAAAGGGAATCTACCAAGTGTTGAAAGGGATAAAATCTCTCTAGGTGCAAACCCCTTTTTAAGTAGAAATGTTCAGAAAATATGCAATGCAATGTTTATGGTTTTAATTTGTCTAACTTGTGTGTGTATAATTATAAATATTGTAAGTCTAATTTGATTTGACATATTATTTTTAAAATAATTTATTAATTTTTATTTAAAAAAAAAGCATGTCTTTTCTAGGATGAGCAATAAAGGAGTTACACGCCATTTTATTGTAAAATAAGCCTTTTCAATACAATAAAAAATCAACTCATTAAATCAAATTCTTCTATTTAATGAAATAAATGTTAATATTTGATATTTGTTAATATTTCTAAGATTACAAAAACTCTTATAAATAAGATTAACAAATTTATAGAAATGTTTATATTTATAATTTAATTTCAATTTTATATAATTCATGTAACATTTTATAGAAATGTTTGTATTTATAATTTAATTTCAATTTTATATAATTCATGTAACATTGACAATAGTGGAGTGATTTAATAACCATTTTAAATTCACAATTTATTACCAATTATTAATTCATGACTTCATAGTGAATCACTTTATGTGTATTATAATTGATAATAATTAACGGATTCCTTCCTTTGTGATCAATATATGGTATAACTAATCTAATGCTATAATTATAGCATTAAAATTAATAATAAATATATTAAATTGTGATATATTTAAAGTTTATTTTATGTTTTTGGAAAATTGGGTAAAAATTTTAAACTTTATTGAAATTGAACAACTCAAATGTGTGGTTATTAAGATTTTCCTTACACTATGTACACACTTTTATATATATAATTTCCACTTTAATAACTCATAATATCTATTGAATTCGTATTCTACTTTATACTAACTAAAAAATTAATAATAACCTTTCAATTTAATAAACTCAACTACATATTTTTGGCTTTGCTATTAGTGCTATAATTCTAACTTCAAAAGATACTTATCAATAACTTATTGGCTCATTACATACATACAACATTTTCCATCACTAATAATGATGATATCTTAGTGCCTTCATTTCTTTGGTATATTAACATTTATTTGTTCTTTGGTACATAGTCTTATTATAAATCTAGTTAATACTATCCATAATCCAATCCTCATTTACCAACAAAGAGAATAGGTATTAATTTAACCACATAGAATTTAGGGAGCCTTAACATAAATCAATTACATAATTAAAACACCATGCAATAAAAAAACACCAATATAGATGGTTCACCCCAACTTAAAGGCTATATCCACCAAAACTAGTTAATCTTTTCATTATTCATCAATAAAAAAGATTACAATCTCTAGCGCACTTGGTACTCTTGCTGCTGTTTTTTAATAAATTTCACAACTAAACTTACAAAATCCTCCTCGAAGTAATTAACTTATATGTAGTTCCATTTGCATATGCAAGATATTAAGTTTTCCCACCTACTCTAGATTTTGAATTTACTTTGTGAAATCAAATATCTATCTAGACTCACAATCTCCCTCAACAATGCGGTTTGGAGAAAGTAAAGCTAATATTTTCAAGATTTTCGATAAAGTCAAGACCGTTATCCTCATGTGATGCCGCGGACAGAATTCTCAATCAGTTAGTAACATACATGGATGGGATGACAGCCCAGAAAATTCTTTTCACTATCCAGTTGTTTTACATATTAAGAAACAAGTTTTAAGGAAAGATACCTGAATATGATGAAGGTGTTCATCACTTTACTTTATTCATGGGATTCTTCTAAGAATTGGAGCGACCGTTTTGTTGAACAACCACACTTAGATGATGTTTTTCTAAAGTTAGATGAAGATGGTGATCAACTGGACCGAGCAATGCGATCATCGGTGCTTCACACGATCAGATCCAAAGCTCTGAAATGCACATTATTTTCATTAAAATGATGGGCCTCAAACTAACAAGCAAGGAAATGACAAACTCGTTACGCATGCAGAGTCCGATTCACGGAGAGATCGTAGAGCTATTTATGACTGTCAAGCTTTAAAAAACGTAGTGTCGAGGATTTCAAAGTAGAAACTGGGAAACCCCTTTTGATCAACTTACCTGAGTTCGATGATTCTCAAGAATAAAAATGAAGGAGTGAGCTAGCTGTGGAGCAAAACTTCCTCCATCCGACGGAGGAGGAGCAAAGTCAACGCTAACTTTGCTCCTCCTCCTTCCAATGAGGGAGAATTGCTCCACAGCTAGCTTACTCCTAAAAATGAATATTACGGCCGTGCCATGGATGATCTTGATGATTCAGATCCCATTGAGAACGAAGAGCAATGAATCTTCACCTATAGAAAGCCAAAGAGATGGAGACCTTAATGCGGTATGTACTATGCACTTGACTACGTCCACAATGGAGAGCGCAAGAGAGAATATTAAATAAGTGGAAGAATTTCAAGTGAAGAGATGAGGGGATTGTTGATCGTGACATTGAGAATGTTGATCACCGGGCTGTTAAGGTTGGTCATCCTTATTTTGGTTGCAGATTCTTTGCATTCAATGGGTAAGGAACAAAGTGAACTGTTGAAGAGAGATATAGAATAAAGTCAATTGTTGAGAAGAGATATACCAACACCTCATACTCTTACTTGTATAGAGCTATCTTTAACAAACATGTACGTTAGGTCCATCCAACGGACCAACAGTGAAGTCAATGGTTGACTTTGTTGTTGGTCCGTTAGATAAACCAAACTAGACTTTGTTGTTGGTCCGTTAGATGAACCAAACGTACATGTATTTTTAAGCTCAAACGTTGTAAAATTGTGAAAATCTGGAAGAAAATTTCCAAATTCCGGTGAAAATCGTGATCGTTGCTAAAGCCCTGAGCTAAAAAGAAAAAACTATCATAGACGCAACAGTATTGACCATTCCGAGAGGAGACTATGTTCCTGGGAGATTAGATCATGGCCATCTTTCACCAAATGATATTCAAACCAACCATTCTGGTGTAAATCGTATGGTCCTGCGAGATTAGATCATAGCCGCCTTTCACCAAATGATATTCCACTAACGGTTGTGGTGTAACTCGTCTCATTATGGAGTCAAAGTCTCATAAACTTACAAGGAATGTTGATGATGGTATACCATCAGGGTTGGTCCTAGTCGCAAGCCAACTTTTCTTCTCTAAAACTATGAGATTCGGTTCCTTCTTGTAAGGAGTAACCTAACCGTTTACTAAGCGACTCACTAAAATATTCTTGGCGCACATGGAAATCGTTATACTTTCATAATTTTATTATAATTTTTTTATTTTTATGTCGATAGGACATGTCTATATATGTTAGAATTTTGGGTAGACTATTATTTAGGCTTCTTCATTTACCAATGAGAATGAGACAAGTGTACTATCCAGATTGATTATATTGGCGTCATCCCAGATTAAACCAAAATGAGACAAGTGTACTGTGAAGATTAATTCTATAAGCGTTTCCAAAATTAATAATTAATAATTTCAAAAAAATAAAAGTAATTTAATTAACATGTGATAAGTAAAGTTAGTGATAATTGTAAAAATTAAAATTAATCTTGAACTATTCAATTATTAGATACAACTACCACATTTAACTACATCTATTATTAGATACAACTATTAACTTAACTCCAATGATTCTAGAACGAGGTAAGCTATCTACAGGACGATTTGCACACAGTCCACCTAACTCCGTCAAGTGGATAGCTTACTCCGTTACCCTCAGTAAAACCTAGACCGTCTCTCTTCTTCAGTTTTGGCGTTCGCTCAGGCTCACCATTGGACCATAAGGCTGCAGATCTAGTCCCACTACTAATTGTTATTATTTTAAAGTCTGTAATATACATCTGGCAAACCTGGAAAACCTTTTTAGACCGCCGCTCTTTTAATCGCACTGTTGATTGTTGTTATTTTAAAGTCTGTAACACCTATTTGGAAAAAACTGAGGTACTTTATTTTAAAGTCTGTAATTGAAAATTGAAAATCAAAGTGGTAAACATAGATCAATATTTCTTATTCGATAACCAAGTCTGAAAATCTTCTCAGGTTATTTGTGCTTTAGATCATTAAGTTATAAGAAAATTAATCTTTTATTTTGAAAGTTTTGGCAAAAATTTTGATAAAATTTTAAAATAAATAATTATTATCATCTAAACTTTACCAACTACACCACAAGTTGTTAGTATCTCTTATTTGTTTTTTTGGGCATGTTCCACTTCCATAATTATTAGTCAACAAAATGTTAAATGCAATTCAGTTTGGGTGGTGGAGAATTTCCACAACGAGGGGGAAAGAGAAAAACTCAATGTTTTAGATTTACAATTTTTTTTCTAAAATATAACAGCGAAGATATAAAGTAATTCAATAATTGACCTATAATAAAACCTTTTTTATTAACTCACCGAATATATCACATTAATAGAACTTGTGCTTGTCAATATCACTCAGTATAAGACATTTTTTTGGATTTACAATTTATTTCTAAAATAAAATAGTGAGGATATAAAGTAATCTAATAATGGTTGTATAATAAAACTTTTTTTATTTACTCATTGTGTATATCACATTAATAGAACTTGTGTTTGTCAATATCACTCAGTGAACGTTTTTTCACTCATGGTTATATAATAAAACTTTTTTTGGATTAACTAAATGCTTATATCACATTAATAGAACTTGTATTTGTTAAGTGTAATTTTTTTTGTATTTCAAGAAAGTGGCTTGTGAATGTTAATAGCCACAACCTACTTAGTTTTGTGAACATAGTTAATTGTTAAACAGATGCTAAAATATATAATTTTATATCCCTATTCAATTAAAAATAATAATTGTTAAAAGTAATATAACCACAAAATAAATACTATTTAACCACCTTTTAAGTGAATTTAAGTGAAGCTTGTTTAAATCAAATGAATCCCTTCTATACACTTGTTACAATTGGATTAATCTTATTAATCAGCTCAAGCAAGTCCAAAATCTAAAATAATATCTAAATGCCTATAAATATAATTAAATAAGACAAGCCCAAATTTTATATACTACTTTTAGATACAAATATCAAATATCAAAGTAGTATAGAAAAATTATTCACATTAAAACATAAAATTCCCAAAGCCTTTATCAGTCTCTTGGTTGTAAAAAATCATCAAATTCCATTTCAATAATTTAAAATACATTAAGTGATGTTCTTTTTGTTCATATATTTGAGTACACGACATCTTACTACATTTGGCCGTTAAATCTTTATCATCATCATAGTACCAACTAATATTGCATGAATCCAAAGCTGTGTGTACAAGAGACCTTCTCAAAGACTGTAAATGTTATGTACTTTATATATAGATAAACACTCCGTGCAACTTATTTAATTTCACAGTGGCCACCATCGTAGATGTCAAGATTTGCAGAATCCTCCTTAGATTTTGCTGCGGAATCTTGTATTTGGCGTAAATGATGATGGAGAAGATGAATAACTGAGTAGTAGAGAGAATAATGGTCCAAAATAGAGAATACTTCCCAGTAGGTGATCTCAAGCATCCAAGGCATAGACAACATGAGAAGACATTTTCGCACTCTGTTATTGAGTAAGAAATGTTGATCTATGTTTACCAGTTTCATTTTCAATTACAGACTCTAAAATAAAGTACTTCAATTTTTTTTATTTTATAGATGGGTATTAGATCAGCTACGGTTGGATATCGAGAAGTTGGAGAAAAGCCAATAAGGTTGTCTGTTTTGGTGAGGGTAACAGAGTAAGCTATCCACTTGACGATGTTAGGTGGGTCCCGTGCAAATCGTCAGGTAGATAGCTTACTCCTTCTAGAACTATTAGCTTAACTTCAACTCTAATCACACTTATATTCAATAACTATTAGGGACAACTATTATCTTATCTCCAATGATTTTACAACTATTAGCTTAACTTCAAGTCCAATCACTTAATGCTTAGCCCAAGTGCATTTGGCATCTAGGAGTCTAGCTAATGTGCAGTCATGTAAGAGTCTAACTCGTTCGAATGCTTGATAAACTATTTTGAACTCCTAATGAACTTATGCATCTGGTAGTTGGGCATCTAGCTAATATACAGTTATCCATCAACAATTTCTTGGTATTGTCATCTCAATTTTGGGCGTGCATATGAGTTTGTGGCCGGTCGAATCCTTATCATTGGAGGTCTCGATATCCAAGGGAGTTTGTGGCTGGATGAATCCTTATCATTGGAGGTTTCGATCTCCAAGGAAGAATATGGTTAGAGGAAGAAGAAGTAGAAGCCAAATCCTGGGAGAGGTGAAGTAGAAACCCCCATCTCTGGACAATTTCATATTGAATCATAGTCCTCCAGTATTTACCAAGAGAAGAAGAAGGACAATTTTTGGTTATAGAAATGACCGACGTAGTCCTGGAAATGATAACAGGTGCAAACGCAGTAGGTCATGCATTTCTTACGTTCCTCGCAGGTATGCAGAAATATCCATTTCAATCGTGAAAACTAAAAGCTGAGACAGAGATTGTAGGGATTGTTGGAAAAAGTAATTACTCGCATATTCATATATGATTTCAGCCGACTCTGTCAGAATCAGTATCAATGAAGATCTTGTCAATCAATCTAACAAGAGGGTATAGTCCACAATTCGGCAATGTAAACTAGTCGAATTAATTCCTAAAGCTAAGTTGTTAGGTAGATAGTTATTACAGTCTTTAATGGTGAGTCAGTTGATTCCTGTAGAAGCAATTTTCAGGTTGCCTATAAATAGTAGAAGAAGATTGTAAATTAAGTTAGACACAATAGAGAGCAAGAGAGATCTCATAGGATAGCAGAGAGTGAAGAAAGAATTGTGTCAAAGCTCAAGATTCTGTGTGTGTGATTCTGTCGAAGAGTCGAAGCTCTATAAAAGGATCAATGGGTGAGCCGACAAGTTTGGATTGACAAGTTTCTAATACCTTTGTTATTTCCACACAAGTTATTTATATGAAATAGTTTATGGTTGAATGCATATTTATTTGGCCACACATTCTTTCCATATTTACTTGTGTAAATGTCTCTTACAATTACAGTTGAGTGAAAGAACAAGAATCCTTAAATTTCTCATTTCGTGAAAGTTTTAAGTTTTATGACACAGTGGTCGACTCAAGTCTTCCTAAATATTTTGGTATGTGTGTTTATAAGTTCTTTAGAATTGTTAATGTGTCCATTTTTACTTCATCTTACTCACATGTGAAAAACATTTGTAATTTCTTAAGTCTTTTAGACTAAGAAACATACTCTGTAAACTCCAGCTAAAACCAGACCAGGGAAAGTGAGTCCAAGTAAATCGGTTGAGTGAAATCAACAATTTGTCGAGTGAAGTAACCGACTAGTGGTTGAAGAGGTCAATCAACTAGTGGTCAAAGTGAAGTTACCGACAAGTGGTCGAAATAACTATGGCTAGAACCGAGAAGTAAGAACTTGTCGAAGTAAATTAGTCTGGTCTAAAAGGCCGACCAAAATTTGATAAACTTGTCTAGTCAAGAGTTAGACAAGTTTCACCTGACTAGTAAAAAGAAAAAGAGGTCGGCATGAAAATATATATTTTTAATAACTGAGTGGTAACTCAAGTTAAGTCGGCTTGGTTTTGGCTTATAGGGATTTCATCATAGAGAATTGCAACTTAAAACTCAAAAGTATAACATGTACAGTTGTAATACTCCAAAAAAATTGTAAAAAATTTAAAATTTTCATATGACAATAAATGTTTGCAATCCTCACAACTGAGGAACATTTAGCTGTTAACGGTTAACCTAAACAGACTTAAACTAGAACTATTTTTGTTAATTTCTAGTTCTGCATACTTAATTATTTGCTTTCATAAATCGTTGTTAAGGATTTGAATTAGCAGGTTATGATCTGGAACAAAAGGAATTGAAACATCTTTTTAATTACTAAGTGCTAAGTTTGTTTTATTGTTTTGGTGAAAATATGAAGGAACTTCAGTTGAGATCGAGACTTACTTATCTTTTTAGCTAATGCAATGAAGTGATGCTTCTTTTACAGGTCCTTTACAGGTAAGACGTTTTGTCACCAGTTTCCAGATAGAGATTATTATCTCAACTAGCATAAAATATAACGCTAGTAAAGTTATATAAAATTATTTTATAGCTTTGAGCAAATAAATGAGGTATCGTTAATATATATATATTTATGTTTTAGTTAGTTTTTTGGTAACATAAGTGTCTAGTAAACTAAACATAGTCTGGCTTTTCTTCCATTCACTTCAACTATAACTCATTTATCTAATTTGTATTAGTCTATTATCAGTTTAGCTCCTGTATGTAATTCTAGTGAAAGATAATTGTATAGTGGATCCTTTTATACTTTATTACTTCATGTTGAGGTGATTTAAGATTTTTTTTTCAACAATGAACGAGTTAAATAAACTCTAAAATCTAGATATAGTCATAAAGTACAATGACTGACATTCACACATGAAAATAAAAACCTAATGCATAAGACAATATTCTAACTGTTCTAGTACTTATGAACTAGAGATGCAATAATACAAATTTAATATCTTCAAACTATGGTATTACTAATTTTTTGTAATAAAGAATAATATTATCTTCTACAACGTCTATTCTACCTAATATTTGTAACATTATTTACCTCACAAGGGGAAAATGAAAACAACACTAGTATCTTAAAACGATACTAATTTAATACCTAGACTAGAAATTCAGCTATGCATCTTTCTATATTTGCAAGCATACATAAAAAAAATGTTTTTAATTGTCGTATCTTCCTCAATCCTTTACAAGGCCCTTTCATAATTCTATGCTTTCTCACTAGGTGTTGTTTATTATTCCAATCGAAGTTGAATAATTCTTTGCATAAGTTCTTTTTTTCCCATTTCTATGATTATAGAACATATTATAAACCCTAGTGTAAATACTGCCTCTAAGGGTCATGATAAGCATAATATAATGAAAGATATTGATTGTTATGAACAAGGTTTAACATAGTTTATTTATCAAATACTATTGTGTGCAGGCTACTCCAAAGGGGTCTCGAACTATAATGCAAAACCCTCTATTCGCAAATAATTTCGAAGCCACGTGGTCGATGCTTGATGGTTAGGTTTTGTTGACTTTCATTAGAGGAAATTTCAACTCAAAATGGGCCTTTTAACTTTGATTCAAATTCCATGTCATCATGTGTTAGCCAATGAAATTTCTTTAAATTTGAAATACCGTATAGGTATTAAACACTTTTTTAATATAAATTTGGGGATAGGTATCATAAAAAAACTGCTTTTTTTGTTTGTATTTTCGACATATCTCCCGTGTTTTTACTCAAATTTCGATCGAGAGAGCTTGTTGGATGCGAAATTAAATTTCAAGTATTTCTTGTTTTTGGGGTAGCGGGGTCCGTCAAAAGTATGGCGAGTGGGTACTCGTTGGATGCGGAATTTAATTCCGCATCCAACGAGCTCTCTTGATCAAAATTTTAGTAAAAACACGGGGAGATATGTTGAAAATACAAACAAAAAAATTAGTTTTTTTCTTTTCTTCCTCCAAAATTAATAAATATTATTTTATTATTTTAACTATTATTTTATTAATTCTTTTTAGGAGGCTCATTTTGAGTTGAAATTTCCTCTAATGGAGGTTTAATTTAAAACTATTCTAGAAACCCTAAAAATTGCATTTATGTCTCCGTTGTGGAGTGGAAGAGCTGCAGGCTCATGGCTGCAAGGCTTTGTCGTCATTTCTTAAACCATTGAGTACAGGTCTCCTTCATGCCATTCCAAGCTCCTCTGCAAGTAGGGTTTACGTGGCCACTGTTTCTTCTGTGTAAGATCCCTCCATCGATGTTGTACCATAACTCTGTAAGTGCTAACCTTCGTCGTTACCTTGCCTCTGCAAGTGTATCCTTCAAGCACTGGTGCAGTGATGAAAATGATAAAGTGAGCACGGCTCTTGATCTATCGTAGTGTGGTCTTGACTTTCCATTTGAGTGTTCTTGTTGGGTGTAGGGTTAGTTGTCCTCCCTGTCCAATTTCTAGTGTGGGATTTGACTCTGTTTCGCTGTGGTTTTTGGTTTCGAGCTTGCACACTCCACGTTGTGTTCTCTCTTGAGAGTGCTTCCTTGAATATCATTGTACCCTTATTTGTGGCTAGGTTTTTCTCACATTACCACTACGACCGAGGATCCACTCTTCGGTAACCAAAATAGTTTTAAAAAAATAACCCTATCACTCTTCTGCACCATAATTTTGATTTTGAGTTTATTAATTGTAAGAATTTAACATTTGGGAGTTTTTTGCTTGCAGGTTTTTTGAAGCAATTGCTCTCAGCTGAAGGATACTACTAAAGAGGGCTCCACGATGGCGTTCATCTTGGTAAGCCTCGATCCTACCTGAGGTCCTTCTGTGATGGTTGTAAGGAGTTTAGTGTTTGCAGTTCCTTCGAGAATGTGACTTCAGTTTTGGTTGACATAAGTGTTGATTGTTTAGAAAGGTCATGTGGCCGAGACTAAAATGTGTTGATAGGATAAAAATGTTTAAGCCCTAGGGGTCGTTTCGTGATGAAATAGTTTTGGGTCTTCTTGGTCGTGACTTGAGTTTTTAAAGATATAAATTTTTAACAGGCCTTGAAGCCGTGGCTTTCTTTTTGTTGTAAAGGCCATTAGGACATATCCGGTATGGACATAGTAATGATTTTTTATGAGAGAATTTTAGGGTTAGATGTTGTTTAAATTTTGAATAATATTTTAAGCTTATTGTTTTGTAACTTCTATAATCAATAATATATATATACTGTGGTTTTAAGAAGATGATGGCAGGCTGTAATATGTTTATTTTTCAATTCTTTTTAAATTAACCTAAACAGAAATATTAAATTACTCCAAAGACATTTGTTTTGATAAATAGATAGCTAAAGAATTTTTTTTTTAAATTATTATGGTTTCTATTCATAGTTGTTTTGATTTTGATTAAAAGATAAACAAAAGTTAAGACAGCTGGTTTCTATGACAGAATTTAATTTTTACTGTGAGTGAGCAAATATTCAGCAAAGAGATAAAGGAAAAAGGGTGAATAATACCCCCTAAGTCTTTACTGTTTTCCTGGCTTGAAATGTGTTAAAAAGGGTTTTATTTACTTTCTTAGTTTAAAATTACCATACATTTTTAATATTGTTTCTTAAAAAAAAATGTATTTAATTGTGTATATTCATCTATTAGATCATTGTGGTTATGAAGAATGTATGGTTTAGTTAATTTTTAGGTGAAACTTGATAATCCTGCTGCTAGTAAAAGAGAAGGTAATGATAGTCATATTTGACAGTTTCTTCAAAATAGGTTTTATTTATAAAACCCTAATTACTCTTAAATTAATACATGGTTAGTATTTGAATTATAATGTTATTCTAATTTCATTTTACTTAGATTAATGATGAAATTGTCTCAGTAAGTTTCTAGCCTTATTTATTGTTCTTTTTAAGTTAACTCTGCTTATTTATTTTATGTTTTTATAATGCCCTTTAATTACTATAATAATAGACTTATAGTAAATAATATATCTACTATGTAAGTAAATACACAAACTAAGTATATTTATATTTTTAAATATTTCCTAAAGACAGATTTGTTTATATTGTTACAGAATACTTTGTCTAAGGAAAACATGTAAATAAAAAAAGGAAAAAACATACTTATGATTAACTCTTATGAAACCTGTAGAACGTAATAAACACATTCATGCATACTCCATTCCATTCTTTAACTAAATTTAATCTAACCTATTGTACTAGAGTACTACCCGGTTTAAAAGGTGTGGAAAAATACAGTTAGGTATTTTTTTAATCTATAAGTAGAACTGGAAATTCTTCTAATCATTTACCCTAATTATATCTAATCCAGTATTTGACTATCTTTTCACAGTAAAAATATTTCATTAGCTAACCCTAACAAAAACAAAACATAAGCATAACACATTATTTCTTAAACTCAATCTTTCTAGATGTAAACATGCAATTAGAAAACTAGATAAATCATGTAGAACCTAGAAATGTAAAAGAGGTGACAACAGCTTAAGGAACATGTTTCTCCCAACCAACTCCTGGAGATAGCTGAACTACAAATCTCAGGACCTCTGAGCTTGTCTTCTGGTCCACCTGGTGGAAGTATTGGGTGAGAGATGTAGTTTAGTAATCCTCTGCAACTCAACTGAGTATTCAGCAGTAATTCTTTTCTGCTTGCAGCAATATGAACTCAGCTTATAATAGCTGCACTAGTTCAGAATTTCAGCACTTTTCACTCAAAACAAACTTCTGCTAGTCCCCTCCATTGAATTTTCTTGTGCACCTAATTCACTCAGAATTTTCACAAGTCAAGAAATGAGCATCCTTAGCTATCTTCAATGGGAATTTTTATTAGCATGCCTAGGTCTTTTGGATCAGTTTTCACTTAAAGAGCCACCTGCTCTTGTTCCACTTTCTTGGGGAAATGTATCTGTGCATATTATAAACTTCTCATTCTGTCATCATGCCAAGTGAACATGCTGAACATATTGATGTGTCTTTTCAATAAATTCCTTGGCGAAGTCACAAAATTGTACATGTTGACACAAAATGATCTCAATATCAGTTTTTTTTTGTAAGTAAGGATTGAAATGTAACTGTTCAAACATAAATTTATAGATAAATGCATGTACCTGAGATGTCACGAATTGTATTTTATTGCTTTCTTTCCCTAGGACTATTTCATAACTGATATATTTGAAACTTTTCATGTCTGTGACCATATTCTCAAATTCATTGTCTCCACTCGTGTGCATACATTGGCTCAATAATTCCATTCCAGCACAGTTGGAGCAAGTTCCATCCAAACAAGATTTTGCATAGTATGTTTGCCCCTCAGGCCTATTGCACATGATGCTATGAATGAATTCTCTTGATGAAGTCGGTGGTATTGTCAAGGAGCAATCCTGCACATGGTTAGTATGCAACACACGATGAATGTACAAAAATGTTTCATAGTAATATTCATATTCTACATGGTATCTACAACACCAAGTGTTATGTAGAGTATTTATTCTAACATACCAGGGCTTACATTTATCAAAATATCTTTTCCCCAAATTCAATTGTCTATGTTCATCCCTAAATTTCTCGTATAGTTTTGTCTGTGTTATATCAAGAAGATGCTTAATATGTGGTTCACGATCCTTTGAACCCCTTCTCAGTTTTAGTACATCCTTTCAGTTTGAAGAAGGCCTTGTATGATCATGCCAAAATCTCTGCACTAGACCCTTTACTACATCAACTAGCTTCATGTCACGATGTCGCAACCAACCAATAAAGGCCCAAAAATCTGTCTGAATAGTTGTGTCAAGATGTTCTCTTCTAATAGAATACCTACGAAGGGTCTTTACATTCAAATTAACTAGTTTAGATGTAGGCTTGAAAAAATGAAGGACCCTGGTCAAGAAATGAGCAGCCTAAGCTATCTTCAATGGGAAGTTTTATTAGCATGCCTAGGTCTTTTGGGTTAGTTTTCACTTAATGAGCCACCTGCTCTTGTTCCACTTTCTTGGGGAACATGACCACAAAAATAGGGAAGTTGCCTCCTGCAACAACTAGAAGTAGTTTGAGGATGCTGCCAAGTGTCAATCTACTCTCAACCTAGCCTACTCCACCAAGTGACCAGTAAAACACTAATTTAACAGCCTCCTTAAGTTGTTGTCTCATCTTTCATTTATTAATTAATAAAATATTCAGCAATTACATTCAATTATCCTTGTCCCCACTTGGTCATTAATTACAAACTTTATAATAAAATATAACATAATATTTCTTAAAACATAAAATGTTTTGCAATTTCGGGCATGTGACAAATTGTTTATTACTATTTGATCATATGGATACAGGGATCATCGTTTGCCACATAAAGACTCTCAAACCAATGATAATCCTAGGGATTCCAGGTAGGTATAAGTATTGGATTTTTTTTTCTAGGTTTAAATTAAATTTATGTTTCTGAACAATTTCTTTTATACTAGACTGTAAAACACATCTTACTTTCAACCCAAAAATACATGATATATAAATAAATATACAATCATCACAGAGAATTTTTGAGCGAAAGACATGGAAATGGTGATGCTTCTCCCATTCAAAGAGATGTTGAACATCATTATTCTGATGAAAGAGATTGTGATGGGGGATCCCCTAATAATATTGGCTGTGATACTATTAAACCTGGCAGACGTTCTAATTCTGAAACCAACCTGGAAGAAGAAGACATCCTACTAAAACTTTTCATCGTGATGATGATTTAGTGAACTAAGATAGATACATGCATGAATTTAGCCCTCCCGACTAAGCAGCTGATTTTAACATAAGCCCAGAAGCTGACAAGATAGAAGAGAAGTTCTAACTATGAGAATAATGGTGGAGAGTGATTGATTTCGTCATGTTCTATACACTTCCAACAACAAAATAGTTACAAACTTTAAGTTCAATTAATAGTATACCAATTTGCTTCATGTAAGGCCACTGTATGTAGCAACATGCACAGTTGAATTTAAAGAAACCAAAGAAACAAGAAATTTAAATTTTATCAAAATTATTTTATTATTTTTATTGACAGATTCAATAAAGTCAAGGCTCTTAATCAAATTACATATTTGGTACTTTTACATGAGATGAAAATCATGAAAATATCTCTACTTTCAGTGGATGCAAAACATGAAGAGGAAAACAACTATTCCACCAAATGTCATACGTCAACTATCATGTCGCACTAATCTTCTCTATAGTAGCAATATTTAGATTGATATTTTAAATTGAAATTTGTAGCAGTCATTTAGCTTGAATCTCCTTCCACCGTTCTCTATGGAAAATATCTCTTTGGAAAATATTTCCTTTAGTTGATTTCTCAAGAAGACTTAAGAGTCTCTTTTTCTCTTCTTTGAGGTCTCTTCTCAATATATATTCAAAAGCAGGGACAGAGGATAATTGCAGATCGATATCTGCAATTTTTTTTTCTATAGAAGTCTTTTTGCTGAAAGAGAGCATGTAAAAAGGAAAATCATAGTCTGGTGGCTCACACCCCCCTAAATTTGCATCCGTATCTGAATCAGAGCTGGAATTGGATTCAGAGGAAGGATCAAATTTTGCAAGAGCAATATCTGGGTTTGAAGGCGATTCAGATTCAAAATATTCAGCGTCAGTTTCATTAGGTAAATAAATTATCTCTCCAGAAGGCAGAGCGGCATCTGCAGAACAAACACAAAGATCCCACCAATGTGGATCTAACTTGGAACACAAGGCTGCAAGCCTTGGTTTGTTTTTCCTTTCTAGAAATTTTGCATCCCAATGGCCTTTCTTACCACATATAAAGCATGCATCTTTATCCTTCTTTTCATTTCTTCTTTTGACATAGCGCTTGGGCTAAGATTTACTAAATCTAGAAGGATATCTTTTTTCAAATTTTTGAGAAATATGTTTTTTATACTTGTAGGGCTTGTCAGGATGATATCGAGGGCTGCTAGAATAGAATCCCTTTTTCTTTTTCTTGCAGTTATAGGATTCATGCAAGTGACCTCGATTTTCTGCACCACAAGCCCAATCTGGCATGTAGGTGACCTCTTTACAAAAAGAGGCAGAATACATACCCTGGTGCCTTTTGAAATCTTTGTTGACTCGGCGTTCAAGACAATGTTCTTTCCAAGTCTCAAGAATATAATCATGCAGTTGTGCTAAATACATACCTTGAAGAGTAATATGCTTACCTTTTAAGAATTGTTCCACTGCATCTGGGACATGACCTGGAAAGATTCTTAGGTAATGCTTCAAGTATGCTGCCTCGCCATACTTACCAGAAGAAACTAACAGGTTTTGCATGTAAAAAAAATATTCTTCACTTTTGCTTAGACCAGCCTAGATCCAAATCCTAGGCTCTATCAAGAGCTGAGAGGGATCAAATCTCCCAAGGTGCAAACCTCTTCTCAAGTATTGCACTCAAGGAGCTTTTCGAGGAGAGGTTTGCACCTCGGGAGATTTGATCCCTCTCGGCGCTTGATAGAGCCTAGGATTTGGATCTAGGCTGGTTCCAATCGTGGGTGGTGACACAAAATTGGAGTTTGATCAACATTGTAAGGAATAGGTTAACTTGAAAACACAGATATAATTATGAGGATTATCATGATGTATGTAATAAGTATTAAGGATTGAGTAAATTGTTAAAATGGAAAATAAAGACAATAATTTGGTAAGGATTAAATAAATGAGAATATGGTTCACATCGTCATCATTCTCAATCTATCTTCTTCATCTTTTCTTATCTTCACTCCTGGTAGTTTTGACATCTTCTCATATCGATCATATGAGAATGGAGGTTGAAATCATAGACCTTCCAAATCTTTAACTTGAGATATTGCTGTAAATGTCATAGCCCACCTCTCTTGCTTTCCAATATTAATAGTAGCTCTCTCCAATGTCAATCCTTGTGACTTATGGATTGTTAAACCCCAAGCGAGTTTCAATGGAAGTTGTTTTTTATTACCTCTTTCGATAGATGTAATAGGAACAACTTGAGGAAACGATTCATCCCATGATACTCCCACATAATTATCAAATTTAATTAAAACATAAGTGGGTGGTTCTGGAGGCGAACTTCCCGGGTTATATACAATTTGTTGTATAAATCCAAGAGCACCATTAACGAGTCCTGCATCAGTCTAGAGGTTTGATGTGAGCATTACCCTTGCTCCTATGGCTATATGTAATTCAAGTTCCAACCCTTCTTCATCTCCTTCCATAGAATAGTTGCTTCTTACAGATGTAGCAATACTGATCGCAATGGGACAGTTTAGGCTTCTTAATAAACGCTTGTTATGACAGTTTACATCATCATTTGTTGCAAACAAATGTATCACCTTATCGAAGGAATTTTTCAATGTTGCATGTACATAAGTATCTGTACGAGTCATCAGTAATTTCCAATCCTCTATTGTTGGAACTGCATCTCTAATATTCATTAACAAATTACGAAAAGATAGTTGTTCATTTCTTTGTCCATTTTGTCGAAACACAGTATCGAGGGTCACAACTGTTGTGAATGTGCTCCACAATTCTTTTGCAAGACCTTCCGATGCATATACAGGCTTATCCATGACAGGCGGCAATTGTCCCAAATCACCAACCAATATAATTGATCTTCCACCAAAAGGTATAGTAGCATTTTCTGGGAAGGCTTGGCGAAGTCTTGAATCTATTTTGATTAATAGATTTTTTCCAATAAAACTCATTTCATAGATCAAAATATATTTAACATTCCTCAACTCTTCCTGTATGTTAATTAAACTCAGTCCTCGTAAAGGATTAATTTCTTTGATCGGTATATGAAGTGCAGAAAGAATTGTTCTTGCGAATATGTTGAAAGCTACCACCCCGGTAGGAGCTAGAAGAAGTAATGGACTTTTCCGTCGATGCAAGAGATTTTCAAGTGTATTTTTGATGGCTCCAATCAAATATGACTTTCTGGTACCTGCAATTCCTTGGATTATCATGTGTAGTGGATCAACCCCCATTCTATAATGCTCAAGGATAACATTGTATACTATTCTTTGCTTATCCCCCAAACTATCAATTGAGTAAGACTTTGCATGTTGATTAGTAGAAATCGTTTTCAATTTTTGCATATCAAAGATGAAATGAATTGCACGATTGGAGGTCTCTTCATTTACAAAAGTAGTGTTACAATCATTCATATGATCAAGATCCCTATGTCCAAGCATTTCAAACTCATTATAATTTATAAATTGATTTTTATATAATCCACAAATGATCTCCCATTCATGCTGCCTAGAATCTCTTTGTGGATTTGGACGTTCTTCTTCGTCGTCGGATTCAACTCGATCATCTGTAGGCACAGGTTTGCGATCAACATGCCAAGGTATATATTGCAAATTTTTCCAATTCTGTAAAATTTCATCAGATGTTTGGCCTATATCTCTTCGAAAGACATGAAATTTCTTGTACAAAACCAACTCGGACCAATAGAATTCGACAAATTTCTCATCTTTTTGATCAGGAATAGAGTTAAATATAGGAAACACACGTACAATAGATGCATTACTTCATGGTAACCATTTTTCCCCCCATCGACGTTTGTCATATGACCAATATTTTGCAACATCTATCAATGTAAGTTGCTCCATATTCTCTGGTCGCTTAGTATATGCATCAATCAGAGAATTATCATTGTCAGCATTATATGTTTCAACTTGTACTTGTTTGAAAACCTTCATACCAACATTTAGAACCACAAAATGACGACTACATTCTGAAAGAGGAAGCTCTAGAAGCATATGGCATGTCTCCTGTGCACCAATGTCCCTATCAACAATGGGTTCACACAACAAACTTTTATATGCACGTGTTGCTGGTTCATTTGGATTTTGGATAGAAGAGACCTGCATCAACATATTGTGGAAAGTTTCAGATCCCTTTTTTGATTTAGAAGCGTATTTGGCTATGTAATTAGTAACGACGCGCTTGGAAAGTATAGGCTTCCAATCTATATTAGCCCTCCATATCATCAGTGTTTCATGATTGTGTGTATTCACTCTGTCATCATTTCTTCTAGGTTCATACTTTTTTTCTCCTTGTTCATCAATGTAAAGTTTTGACTGGTCACATAGATCCCATGGTGCGTGGTACCGACATACCATTTTTCCTCCTTTCTTTCGAAGACAACTTCTCTCATTGCAGCTAATATGACGCTCAACACAGTTAAGAAGTTCTTCATAATCAGTCATTGGATCCGACTGAAATATTTGTTCTGTGCCTTTTACACAAGGATGATCATCTACATTATCTCCAATTTGAATATTTCGTTTATGTCCCTCACGTGGATTTATTGCATGCACACAATTGTCGAAATATTTTTTTGCAGATACAATTTCTCTAGGATCATCCCAATTTAGAGTGTCCATGTTGGGAACATTTTTTAACCAAAGAAACCCATGGACATGAGGAGATCCACGATGTTGCCATTCGTAGTGACTCCAATAATATGTAGCTTGATGAAAATGTTCGAAAACTTCTTCTCGAAAAATTGTATGTCTCAAGTGCATATAATGTGCCAGGATGTGAGGATTATCAATTACATTTTGATGTCGCCATTTCTTCGCTTCACGTGGATCTATAGGACTTGTGCCTGGCATTAGTTTATGAAAATCAGGCCACTGCATATCTGCTGCACTTAGTGTGAAGAATATTGTTGGACAACCTATCTGTTGAATCAAGTCAGATCACTCTTGACGACTCTTGCTCCAATATGCACGTGTGCCTCTTAATACCATTCCAAATCTCATTAATCTTTCTCCCAATATTGAATCTGGAATATTTTTTAAATGTTGTCGTAACTCCTCCATTGTTGTGGGTAGTTCACTAATATTATTTTTTACAAAAACTGTTGATGAAGCTTGAGCACGATGTCTCATTATGATATTTAGTAAAAAATATCTAAAGTGAGGGTACCTTCCAAATCTGTTATCATGATATCTGAGAAGATGTTTTGCATACTCATGTAGATGGACATTTCGCATTCGCGGTTGTAACCAATCAACCTCTCCTTTAGGGAACAATGCTGGAAATTCCATATCAAATAATCCAACAGTGTTATACTCGTTAATCGGAGATGAGCCAATGCCAGGCCAATTAAGCACATCAGTCGATTGCTCATTTGCGTTATTTTCATCTAGATTAGGATTATTTTCCCATGCTCTAATAATTTCTATCTCTCGTGGTGCACTTGGAAGCCTTGATGCAAAAGAAGTTGTTTGTAAACCGTCTAACATGTCATCAACTCCTGGTCTCCCTTCCAACATTGCAAATTCTGTTTCATCGTCAATATCGGAAGTGTAACATAATTAAGCATATGTGAGATATCTGTTGCATTTTTAGGTAACTCTTATACTGCGTCATAACCCACTCGAACATCTTGATAATATGGATCATTCTGAATCTTATATAATAATGCATCCATAACTTTTTGTTTTCTAACAGTGAAATCATAACTGGATCCTTGTCGTCCTTTTTTTCTCACAACGACCATCAAGTCCAAGTTGTTTACTAATCGTAGATCCAAAGTTCTATAGGAGTGCAATTGGGACAGGGTTGACCATGTGTAACTATGGTCAACCCTGAGAATAATTATTATTTTTATATAATATTTTTGTTGTTTGTATTAATATAGGGAGTGTATTTCAAATGAAACATTATGACCTTACATTATTAGGCCAACAAAATATTTACTACTTTTTACATTAGTTATTCAATATTACAAATTTTACATCAGGTTACAAGATCTCTCCCATAATATTCACTACTACTATCCCTATTATTTTTTGCCGACATGTTAGTAACGTTACATCACGTTACAAGATCTCTCCCATAATATTCACTTTCATTATTATTTTTTGCCGACACGTTAGTAAAGTTACATCACATTACAAGATCTCTCCCATAATATTCGCTTTCACTATTATTTTTTGCCGACATGTTAGTAACTTTACATCACGTTACAAGATCTCTCGCATAATATTCGCTTTCACTATTATTTTTTGTCGACATGTTAGTAACGTTACATCACGTTACAAGATCTCTCCCATAATATTCACTTTCACTATTATTTTTTGCCGACATGTTAGTAACGTTACATCATGTTACAAGATATCTCCCATAATATTCACTTTCACTATTATTTTTTGCCGACATGTTAGTAACGTTACATCACTTTACAAGATCTCCCCCATACTGGGCTGTAGAGTGCCTCTCGGCGCAATCACATAATATTGAAGACATAAAGAGTGAAGCTAAATGATCATAATATTCCTTATCATCAGGGCCATAGAATTCTTTACTTAGGCCACAGAAGATTTGCTGATCAGTATCATCAGCAGATAGCATCTCATTTTGGGCTTCTTGTGGGAGCCATCTCCACCACTCATATGGTAGGCCTGAGAGACCTGCAACCAATTGTGTGCCCAAACTTTGACCAGTGAGGCTACTATCCTGTTGTATTTTATACAAAACCCATTGTCCCAGCATTTGAATTGCATTTTTTATGTCAGCACGAGTCTGACACTGAATATTCAAGATTAGTTTCTCTGGCATTTGGGACAATAAGTTGTTCATGTTATTGATTCCAAACTGGAATCTGTGCGAAGCTTTTGTGGATGGACTTACATCTGGCATATGGACATCAAAATATAGTTAAGGAGGGGGAGGACCTGTGACAGAGGATTGATTATCTTCTTGATGTATCAGAGACATCATTGCAAGATATTTGGGGTTAAACACCGAGGGAAATTTCTTAAATTCCGCCACCCATTCTGTTATTTCTTTGAATTCTTCCTCTGTTTGTCCAAAATCATATTCAGGACGATTATCATCCTCAGAGACACTAAACTGTCCAAAAGAAAGACTCTTACCATGAGAGGATTTTCTTTGATGTCCTTTTGTGGCTAGAACAAAGACATGTTCATTGACAGTATGAAATTTTTTCTTTAATTTTTCAGTCTTTGTCGAAATCTCTTCTAGCATGGCTAGCCTTTCATCAGTTTTAGTAGCAGCGATCTCCATTGTTATTTTTATTTCAGTTGAATCATGTAAGAGATGATCCAACAACCCAAGTTTAGCTGTTATAGCCTCTATTTTTTGCTTCTCTTCTGCCATTTGTGTTTTTAAGAAAATGATGTCTTGGGCTACATCATCTAAATTTTGTGCAGTCAATTTGCGCTGCATGTTTCCCCAATTTGCTAACTTGGCTTCGTCAAAAACCGATTGATCAAGGGTTGAATATTTGTAAGGCAGAAACTTTTTTTTAGTCTGACCATCCATTGAAAATTGTCTGAATGGGGTTTCCGAGAGATTTCTTCCTGGGATACACGACCTTTGTCCTTGATGGACAATTTACATTCCTTGGTCACTCCTAGGTAGAGAGAACATACCTAAGGTAGGTAAATCCTTGTTTTTATGGTGTTGGATCCTTTGTAAAATCTTGTGACATGCAGGACATTTAGAATGCTGGCCACGATGTTCATTTTCATGTAATCCAGAAAAGGATGGTTGCAGGGAGGAGGTAGAAACATAGTTTGCTTCGGCTTGACGCCTGGAATTATTGTAAGAGGATGAGGAGGTAGATCTGATTAACGGAGGTGTAAATCTACGAGTAGTAAGTTCATCTGGGACACGAAAATAACTGGTAGATCTATCAAAAGTAAGAGGCTAAGCAGTGAATGAATTAGCTAGCCTTTCTGTGTTTCTCAGTTCTTTATATTTTACTTCCCATTGTTTGGGATAGTTTATGCATGTCCAATCAAAGGTTACTAGGGTGGACTGCTTATATTTTTCAGATTCCACCACATTGTGCAGGTGTGAACTCTGATGCACATGTGATCGTAGTGGAGGAAGGGTATCATTACCAAATCTAGCAACAACTGCACCTTTCAGTTGGATAATCTTAAACCCAGTATCCATATTAAATCCTTTAGGCGGGCTATAGGCTTTTGGAAAGTCATAGATGTAAGGGTTTTCAAAACTTACAGAATACTTAGGGTAGATGGTGCCAAAGGCAGGACCATCATGCAAGGGAGCAGTAAAACCACCAATTATCGCATCAGTGAAGGTCCGATGTCTAGTGTCTATGGCGACACATAGGGAGGAGATAGGTAAATATGGGCGTACTAACGGCCCCAATCCAAGCTTAATGGCTCCTAGATGTACGTATTTAAAACCTTGAGATTTCTCCCAATCAATATGGCATTTTTCCAATAGATTAATATGAACAAGTTCATCTTTATCAGTGAAAGATACATCTAGGATGATACTTTAATTTGGGTTGTTGTTTTTAATGACCACCAATTTAGCTTATATACATCGTTGGGGAGAATGGCAGGGATCTGCCAGTTTTCTAAAGGATTTAAGTCTTGGATGTGGATAATTGAAGATTCAGAAGTGGACGGTTCTTTCCAAAATGAAGATCTACGTTCTGCTAAAGATACTTCTGTATCATTGTTTGACTCACAATCTAGATTACCGAGCGGAACTGTATCCATTGCAGGGTCCATTTATATAGGGATTCTAACTCGACACACAATGCGGATTTATGGCACCTTCACCTATGGCTAAGACCTCTAACATGACAAAACCCTTAAGACCAAACAATAAACTCAGAGGTCGTTTCCACCTCTTACAAGACCAGTTCAAAAGATTGTAAGCAAATTACAGAAATAGATTTACGACAGATTGCAGATGTAAAATAACATTTACTCACAAATAGTTCTGGCTCTGATACCAAGATACCAAGATCGACTTTGCTTCAACAAACTTTACTTCTTCAATACTTCTTCAAACATCCAATATTCATATTAACAACATCACTTTCAGTATTACAGACTCTGAGCAGATCGGCTTTGGAGAGCGAAGCTCATCACCGCATACAAAGAGAAAGCAGATTCTCCTTCAGAGGCTCTTACACTATACAATCCTACAGATATTTACAAGAATTACCCAGATTAGCATGATTCAAGACAAAGTTATAGAAGAGAAAAAGAAACTCTTAAGTCTTCTTGAGAAATCAACTAAAGGAAAAGAGAAAGCAGATTCTCTTTTGAAATTCTGATGGTGAATTGTTTATTCCAAATGGAAAAACTTTCCATTGATATTGTCCATGAGGGAAAACAAATGTCGTTTTATAGTGATCCTTTGCTTCAATTCCTATTTGGTAGAAACCAGAATTTAGATCGAACTTGCTGAAGATCGACTTTGCTTCAACAAACTTTACTTCTTCAATACTTCTTCAAACATCCAATCTTCATATTAACAACATCACTTTCAGTATTACAGACTCTGAGCAGATCGGCTTCGGAGAGGGAAGCTCATCACTGCATACACAAACTCAGAATTTCTGATGCAATATTATACCGTTGTGGGCAAGTTGTAGAGCATACTCTTCTATTACAGACTCATACTTAAATATTACAGAAAGAATTTCTAATGCAATATTATACTACTGTGGGCAAGTTTGAGAGCATACTCTTCTGTTACAGACTCAGACTTAAATATTACAGAAAGAATTTCTGATGCAATCTTATACCGCTGTGGGAAAGTTGCAGAGTATACTTTTCTCTTACAGGTTCAATATTGTAATCTCCGCACATGAGCGACTCTAAAACTCTATGCCTCAAATGAGACCCGAAGCCTTTACTTATACAATGTAATCCAGTCATCCGGTAACCCAAAACTGACATTAACAAGTCATAAAGAAATATTCTAGGGTGATAGTGGGACCGCACTATCATTATCTCATCCTTTCACGGTCCGAAGACATATGGGGACCTAGAATTCATTATGATAGACATACTACTTTACAAAAAAATCTAAAAGAACTGATAAAGATTCCCGACCAAAAACAAAGTGAAGTGATAGAGACCGGCCCACCAGGGATTTCGGATACAAAAGCAAATTCTCAGTCGTAAGGATCACGTGCATGGCGACAGATGCAGACTTCTCCAGCTGTACCGCTGATGTCGACTCCTCCATAGGGACAATCGAAACCAAAGCTGTCATCATCATCATAAAATGATGGATACGGATCTTCAGGAGGGATGGGAGGATACAGATCATGACTGAAACATCTTTCCACATCAGAACCGTGGAAAACAGGATTTTCATCGCAAAGGAACTCGTCGTCAAAAATTGACTCGACCCAAGAATCAAGAGGGAGTCTACGGGTATGCAATTTGGCATCAATCATGTTTCCTTGACGGTATCGCTTGATAAAATTTTGTTCTATATAAATGGTATGCTCTAGACGAGTATACCTTCCTCCTTGGTGGCGTAGCAGGAATTTAAACCATTGGTGGTTTTGGTCAGCTACTTCCATATCTTCTTGCAGGTGTAATATGAAGTTGGACCTTCTATTTACCCGGTCTACACGTGGACAGAACTTGTCAAGAAATATCTCAATCCATCCAAACCAAGATTTATTCCTGATATTTCCTCAATCTCCACAAATTACCACTGACCTTTCTTCTCTATATAATTGGAGAATCAAACTGTAGGATGTCCAAGTTAGGTTGCCTTCTCCAATGTCAACATACCAGACCGGCAAGTCATTTTCTTCATTACAATCTATCCATATCTCTTTGCAATTCCTTAGTTTTGACTAAGCATTCTCAAAACTTCTAAACGCTGATCGTTCCCATCTTTCTAAAATCTGGAGCTTTAAAGGGATAGATGCGATCTATTTGATCAAAGTGATCTCCAGATATTTCTCTGCTTCTTTTCTGGATGCAAAATCCAGAAGTTATTTTCTCTCTTCTTTAGCGATGGACTCATCCCTTGGTTTTAGAAATAAACCATTTCTTAGCAGGTACAAAGGTTGGATTGGAGCTTTTCCTTTATCTCTGCTAAGTCCAGAGCTTGATGACCCAAGGGTAAACATACTTAGAGAGGGAGCTGCAGGCTACGAATTCTCTCTTGTTAGCATATCATCCAAACAGTTCAAATAACCAGGCTTATATATTATTTCATAATCAAAATTGCTCAACCAAATAAACCATTTAAGAATCCTACCGTTATTTTTGGCCATTAGATTTTCATTCTTAAAGATTCCAGTCATGATCTTTAAGTCAGTCCTAATTACAATCTTTACAGGTTTCAAAAATAAAATAAAATATTGTACAGTTTTTTTTACAGCTAAAATCTCTTTATGGCTCGATGGATAGTTCAACTCAGCTGCTTTAAATGAACCGAATCCATAGCCACACACATTCTTATTTCCTTCAATAGTTTCAATCAACACTCCACCCCATGTGGATGAAGAGTTGTTTGATTCAATAACTAGTTGACCGGTACCTTGCGGTAAGGATAAGGCAGGGAGATTCTGGACTTTGTTTTTGATTGTCTGTACTACCAGAGTCATGTTCTCGAACCATTTAGGTGGATTATTTTTTAGCCTCTATTGCAGGACATGGATGTCACTAGCTTGTCCTCTGTAAAATGGCCTTATGTAGTTTAGGCTTCCCAGGAACCTCTGTAACTGTACTTTGTCTAAAATCTGATTTGGGAAGTTGCTGAACACATTGAGAACATGTTTCTACAGGATTACCTATCCTTTCTGGATACTAAATCCAAGGAAATCTATTTCAGTTTTCCCTATTTCCATTTACTTTGAGACAGGACTAGACCATGCTTGTAGACTAGATCATAAAAAAGCTGCAAATGTTTAAGATGATCTTGTAAATTTCTTGAACATATCAGGACATCATCTATAAACACCAACGCCCACTGCTTATCTCTAAATATGTCTTCCATTCTCTTTTGAAATTCTGATGGTGCATTGTTTCTTCCAAATGGCAAAAATTTCCATTGCTATTGTCCATGAGGGACAACAAATGTCATTTTATAGCGATCCTTTGCTTCAATGCCTATCTAGTAGAAACCAGACTTTAGATCGAACTTGCTGAATATAGTGCATCCAGCAATCCTCTGCAACAGACTTGCTTTATCTAGCAAAGGATATCTTACCCTCTGAAGTATAGCATTTAAGGGCTTGTAGTTGACAACCGGTCTAGGTTTGCCTCTTTTGATTTTTGAGTGCTTGTTTACCACAAAAGCACGACACGCCCAAGGACTCTTGGATGGCTCAATTAGACCTTTCTCAAGTAGCTCTTTAATCTCTTTTGCAAAAAAATCTCTTTCTGAGGGAGACATTAACCTTGCTGAAGCCTTCATTGGCTTGATCTTCTGGAGTGGATCAAATGGTAGGCTTATGGAATATTTCTCTCTTTTTCAGAAGGCATTAGGGCTTTTAGAACAACAGTCTTTGACTGGTTTAACAGAAATATCAACAAGATATTTTTCTTTATGCATTTCTGCATAGGCGATACAACACTCCATTTTATCAGCTCGGCTACTTTGGGTTTTGCCTCAGGTCTTGGCAATATCATCTTCCACATGCTATTAGCTTCAAAGGATAATGGACAGAAGATTAGCCGGTTATTTACTGTGCAAATAAATAACATTTTCTTCTTATCTACAGTAAATGGGCTGACTCTGAGAAAAAATTCGAATCTAAGGATACAATCTTCCTTGATACTATCTAGCCTGTATAGAGACAAAACTTCAGGGATATTAGTTATTTGTACAGGGAAATCTTCTACTTTACTAGTTAGGGAGACTGGAATGCCTTCTATGGCTGAGCCATGATCAGCAGATCTTTCCCAGTAGAATGGAGGAATTGCTGATCCTCTAGCAAGGTTTAACTGACAAGCAGAATCTATCATATAACTCAAAGAATAAGATTTATACTCAGGAGGACAGAAGGTTAGGCTTATAAATAATTTAGGACCTTCAAATAATCCTAAGTTTGGTTCAGGTGAAGACGGGGAAGAAACTTTTCTCTGACCAAGGATTTTCATAGCTTCCTCAAGGTGTTTGTTGAGTTCTTCATCTGAAGATTGGTCTGTTTCAGTTACCAATATAAGTGTCACATCTTTTAAATGCTCAATTTCTGAAACTGTCTTTCTCAGTTGCTGTTGTTTTTCCCTTATCTGAAGCCTAAGCATCTTTTCCTTATCTCTTCTGTAACTTTGTCTTGAATCATGCTCATCCGGGTAATTCCTGTAAATATTTGCAGGATTGTATAGTGTAAGAGCCTCTGAAGGAGAATCTGCTTTCTCTTTTCATTTAGTTGATTTCTCAAGAAGACTTAAGAGTTTCTTTTTCTCTTCTTTGAGGTCTCTTCTCAATATATATTCAAAAGCAGGGACAGAGGATAATTGCAGATCAATATCTGCCAATTGTTTTTCTATAGAAGTCTTTTTGCTGAAAGAGAGCATGTACAAAGAAAAATCATAGTCTAGTGGCTCACACCCCCCTAAATTTGCATCTGTATCTAAATCAGAGCTGGAATTAAATTCAGAGGAAGGATCAAATTTTGCAAGAGCAATATCTGGGTCTAAAGTTGATTCAGATTCAGAATATTCATCATCAGTTTCATTAGGTAAATAAATTATCTCTCCAGAAGGTGGAGGCGCATCTACAGAACAAACACAAAGATCCCACCAATGTGGATCTAACTTGGAACATGAGGCTGCAAGCCTTGGTTTGTTTTTCCTTTCTGGACATTTTCCAGCCTAGTGGCCTTTCTTACCACATATAAAGCATGCATCTTTATCCTTCTTTCCAGTTCTTCTTTTGACATAGCGTTTGGGCTGAAATTTACTAAATCTCGAAGGATATCTTTTTTCAAATTTTTGAGAACTATGCTTTTTATATTTGTAGGGCTTGTCAAGATGATATCAAGGGCTACTAGAATAGAATCCCTTTTTCTTTTTCTTGCACTTACAGGAGTCATGCAAGTGACCTTGATTGTGTGCACCACAACCCCAATCTGTCATGCGGGCGACTTCTTTACAAAAAGAGGCAGAATACATACCTTGGTGCCTTCTGAAATATTTGTTGACTCGACATTCAAGACAATGTTCTTGCCAAGTCTTAAGAATATAAGTATGCAGTTGTGCTAAAGACATACCATGAAGAGTAATACGCTTATCTTTTAAGAATTGTTCAACTGCATCTGGGACATGACCTGGAAAGCTTCTTAGGTAATGCTTCAAGTATGCTGCTTCATCAGACTTACCAGAAGAAAATAACAGGTTTTGCATGTAACAAAAATATTCTTCACTTTTGCTTAGATCACATAATCTGGCAGACATAAAGAGTAAATCTAAATGATCATAATATTCCTTAACATCAGGGCCATAGAATTCTTTACTTAGGCCACGGAGGATTTGCTAATCAGCGTCATCAGTAGATAGCATCTCATTTTGGGCTTCTTGTGGGAGCCATCTCCACCACTCAAATGCTAGGCCTGAGAGACCTGCAACCAATTGTGTGCCCAAACTTTGACCAGTGAGGCTACTATCCTGTTGTCTTTTATACAAAACCCATTTTCCCAGCATTTGAATTGCATTTTTTATGTCAGCACGAGTCTGACATTGAATATTCAAGACTGGTTTCTCTGGCATTTGGGACAATAAGTTGTTCATGCTATTGATTCCAAACTGGAATCTGTGCGAAGGTGTTGTGGATGGACTTATATCTGGCATATCAACATCAAAATATGGTTGAGGAGGGGGAGGACCTGTGATAGAGGATTGACCATCTTCTTGATGTCTCAGAGACATCATTGCAAGATATTTGGGGTTAAGCACCGAGGGAAATTTCTTAAATTCCACCACCCAATCTGTTATTTCTTTGAATTCTTCGTCTGTTTGTCCAAAATCATATTCAGGACGATTATCATCCTCAGAGACACTAAACTGTCCAAAAGAAAGAATCTTACCATGAGAGGATTTTCTTTGATGTCCTTTTGTGGCTAGAGCAAAGACATGTTCATTGACAGTATGAGATTTTTTCTTTAATTTTTCAGTCTTTGTCAAAAGCTCTTCTAGCACGACTAGACTTTTATCAGTTTTAGTAGCAGCGATCTCCATTGCTATTTTTATTTCAGTTGAATCAGGTAAGAGATGATCCAACAACCCAAGTTTAGTTGTTATAGCCTCTATTTTTTGCTTCTCTTCTACCATTTGTGTTTTTAAGAAAATGATGTCTTGGGCTACATCATCTAAATTTTGTGTAGTCAATTTGTGCTACATGTTTCCCCAATTTGCTAACTTGGCTTCATCAGAAACCGATTGATCAGGGGTTGAAGATTTGTAAGGTAGAAACTCTCTTTTAGTCTGACCATCCATTGAAAATTGTCTGAATGGGGTTTCCGAGAGATTTCTTCCCGGGATATACGACCTTTGTCCTTGATGGACAATTTCCATTCCTGGGTCACTCCTAGGTAGAGAGAACATACCTAAGGTAGGTAGATCCTTGTTTTTATGGTGTTGGATCCTTTGTAAAATCTTGTGACATGCAGGACATTCAGAATGTTGGCCATGATGTTCATTTTCATGTAATCTAGAAAAGGATGGTTGTGGGGAGGAGGTAGAAACATAGTTTGCTTCGGCTTGATGCCTAGCATTATTGTAAGAGGATGAGGAGGTAGGTCTGATTAACGGAGGTGTAAATCTACGAGTAGGAAGTTCACCTGGGACACAGAAAGAACTGGTAGATCTATCAAAAATAAATAATATTTTTGTTACATGCAAACCCTGTTAGTTTCTTCTGATAAGTCTGGCGAAGTAGCATACTTAAAGCATTACCTAAAAAGCTTTCCAAGTCATGTCCCAGATGCAGTTGAACAATTCTTAAAAGATACTTGTATCTCTTTAGGATTTTGGAGTTAGCAAGTTAGCATGAAGTACAATGTTGTCGAGATACTTATTATGACTCGATTCCTTTCCTTTAATCATTTCACTATCACATTTTGGTTGTTGTTCATTTATTTTATGGAGCAATTCTTTACCACCCTTGCAAGCACGTGGTTAACCGGAATTTAAATTATTTAAACAACACAACTTCTTGAGATTAGTAATAAAGTTTTTACGGAACATGAATAACGCTGACATCAGTCACGTAATCAAAACTTTGACATCCCTTTGGGTGCCTCACAACACACCATTTTCTTTTTTCTTGTGCTCTTAGCCAAGAGATCAACATTACTAAGAAACTACATTGATAAATTGGGGTTAGTCAATAAAGTTACAGTTAATAATACTAAAAGAATTATTAAAACATTAATTCCAAAGACTTTGATCTAAGAGAGATCCCAATCTCAAAACTCGTTCAAAATTAATTGTTACCAAAATGGCCTTTTCATTTTATGCAAAAGAAAGCATTAGTAAGCATTAGTAAAAGTTAATCATCTTGTTCTCCATGATTCATATTAAAATTAGTAATTTAATTCTACCAAAAAACGTTCTTTATAAAGTCAAGTCTTTTACATGAAAATCACGATACCAAGCTTGTTCAAATGAGTTGTCATTTAAATTATGAAAATGCACAATTTGAAAGGGAGTAAGCTAGCTATGGAGCAATCCTCCCTTATCAGACGGAGGAGGAGCAAAGTTAACGTTGACTTTGCTCCTCCTCCGTCCGATGGAGGGAGGATTGCTCCATAGCTAGCTCACTCCTTTGAAAGGTGTTCTAAAGCCTTTTTACAATAACTTAAAATTGTGTTCTAAAACCTTTTTACAATAACTTAAAATTGGTTATTGTATATTGCTCGAAAGATTGCTTCCATGAATCAATACTATTAAAACATTGCATCCCATCCTCCTTTTCTAAGTGTTTTCTACACTATCTTCAAAATATTAACACCACAACATGTTGGTGCCAAACACTCTCATCATACTAACTAACTACTTTGTTATGTGTTTTTTTGGGTTGTACTACCTATTTTATAAAACATTATAGGTCAACAATACACAAAACATTATGGCTTGTTTTGTGTTAAACCACTAGTTTTTGCAACCACTTCCTCAATGTTTACACCAACCAAAATTATATCATTTAATATGCACTTCACGATATTATTGGTGAAATAGTAATATATCTGTGGAGAAATACACGTTTAGGGCAGGCTAAATGTTTCAACAATTTCCTGGGGATTGCAAAAGATTATCGGGCAGTAATATTAGGTTCCTCCTCATAATGGAATTGGGATGTCAAAACTTGGTGACCCTATTCCTAGGAAAACTTGAGCTGAAAGAAATTCCAGAAGCATTTCTATGCTGCCTCACTTCTCTACGGGTGTTGGATCTACGCGGTACACAAATGAAGTCATTGCCATTATCATTATGGGAACCAAGACAACTCAAATTTCTAAATTTGAGTTGGACTGAAATTGAAAATGTGGATGAACGCATAGGTAATCTCTCTTCCCTTCAGTGTATGAAGTTGAAATAGTTTCCCTCTCAAATAGTAAAGCGTAAAAATCTGAGCTATTTCGATTTTAGTAGCGAGTGTGATAACCTAAGGTTGATTTCTAACGAGATTACCATCCTTCCAAAGTGTGAAATAATCATGCAATAGGGATCTGAATCAAACATTCAAGACATTTACTAAGAGTTTGGTTTGTTTATTTGGGAATTTGTAAATTATTGATCTTAGAAAAATTGTAAAATGCATGTTTATTATTTTTTATAAGATTCATTTTGGTATTAGTTAGGGTTATGTGATTAAATATTTTATTTGATATAAAATGATTCCACGGTCATTTTGGATGGATTTTCCATCTAATACATCTACACACTCATATTTGACACATTTAAAAAAAAACATTATTTATTTGTTCCAAACATATTAATCTTATTAATATGGTTGTTGCTAATTTTTAAGGATATCTTATAAAATTGATGTAATAAACATTTTTTAAACTATAAATTTATACCAACAACATTATTTACAATACTTTTTATTGAAAATTATAATATATATAAACTTAAAATAAACTTTTATTAATATTATTACTTTCTGTTTACATATATTCAAAAACATTTAAACAAAAAAAACATCAAAATATAAACTTAATCTATACACCTAACACCTGATAGGCTATCGCCCTTATCTAACCACTTCTACCAAACAAGTTAAAAATTGAAATGGCTCCAATACAAAAGCAGAATTACTTAGCCTATGGGCCCTTCTGCTTACATCCCAGATGATGGGGATTCCCTTATCCCATATATTTGGTGACTCTTTAGTTATCATTAATTGGGCAAAGGGATCCATTGCTCTTTCCCCACCAAAACTCTATCACCAGTGCCGGGAAACTCAAAAGCTAATTACTAACTTTCAGGATCTTTCTTTCAGCGACATCTACCGTGAACACAATCGGATTGCAGACCGTCTCTCTAAAAGTGCTCTCTCTTTGTCTCTAGGTTTTGGTTGTTTCTCAGAATTTATGGAGGACCATTTGGTCTCATATGATACCTTCCAGCGCTTTTGAGTCTTGTTCGGGGAGCTTACTCCTCTATTTGATTAGTTGATTTGTTGCTCCTTGAGTGGCCTCTTTTAGATCCCTTTGGCTCATGGTAGATGGGGTTTGATGAGACTGATCCCCACCATGATGAGACAGTTTACTGATGGGAACTCTCACTCTATTGTCTTGCCTTTCCCCCTGGCTGCGTCTGGATGTGACTTAATATCATATGAGTTGTATTCTCTCTGAGATGTGACCCATATCTAGGATGGTGCTATTGATGCCCTTTGATTCTTAATAAGAATAACAAAGACGGGCTTTTTTCTTCCTTCAAAAAAAATTTAATTTAAATCTTGTGTTTTCAAAATCTGGACTATACCACGACGAAACCAATTAAAACTTAATTTAAAATTTACATATTCTGTTTCTAAAATCTTTATATCGATATTAACGTTTAATTAAGAATTGATTAACAGTGACATTGTCGCAAGTTATCATTGCCTGAAAACCACACCGCTAAAGTCCACAATTAATTTAAAACTCATATATTATATTTCTAAAATCTTTATAAAGATTTTATTGTCACGACTGTAAGTTAGAAATTGCTTCCAGGGGATCACCAGCAACATCAGCTCACTTTAAGGAAAGCATCATCAGTTAAATAGTAGTCAAATGAAATGTTACCAAAGTCATTGATTGATATTATGCATTTATACCAAGTTAAATTGTATCATTTAGCAAAATTCATTGATTATGTTTTATTTTTATTTTTTTTCCTCCAAAAAATTCTTAATTTTATTTCAATAAAATACAAAAAATTGCAGAGCACGGATTCCAAAGGCTGGCCCTCATTCTCTCAATTCAGAACTTCAATTTAGGAATTTTATTTCAATAAAATACAAAAAATTGCAGAGCACGGATTCCAAAGGCTGGCCCCCATTCTCTCAATTCAAAACTTCAATTAATCATTGATTGATGTTTTATGGATTTATACCAAGTTAAATAGTAATTAAGTGAATAATTTTTGTAGTATAATAATAATTTAATTTTAAAGTCATAACTAAATCAAAGATCAAATTTGGTATATGAAAAAACAAAAGTTCATCTTAACTAAGATCAAATTCTTTAGAGATGTAAACTATTTTTGGAGTTTAAAAACTTGAAGGAAGATTTGCATCTTGAAAGATTAATTGATTGCTCTTGGCTTATAATACACCCTCATTTAAAATAAATTTACACTAGTATTTTATTATAATCAGTTTAACATTTTTACATTATCTTTTAAAATGATAAGGAACAAAGTAAATGAATCTAATGGCTTTTGAATTGACTCTAAAAACCGTGGTTTAACAAATACCTATATATTATAATTAATTATTTTTATTTTGATTAATTTAAGACATATATCTTTGATTTTTAAGTTTTTGTGAGGGTGGACATTGTAAAAAAATGGTTTACTTAAAATATTTTATTAATTTATTAAAGTGTGGCATGCTAGGTTTAAGTTGACCACTAAATTACACTTCTCCCTTATACTAGAGTTGTAGAAAGTGCCTCTAAAGAAAACAAGGGACATGTTCTTGTACCAATTTGACTACTAAAGTCTATGGATGTGTACATACCCTACCCCTTTCAATATTTGAAGATGTAACCTCCTAGAAGGAAACACATGTACTTAATTCTTAGCCCTAAATTTACTAATATGTGAATTGTAGTCCAACAATAAATTAAATAGAGTTTTTCATTACAAGTTCAACCTACTCAAAAAAAAATCCCAAACATGATAATTAGCATGTTGACATTTAGTTTAAAATACAAATTTTATTAATGATATCTATAAATGTTCCACATTTATGAATAGAAGTCAATCTCCAAAACTCTTAGAATCACATAAATTCTTCTTCATTATATTTATTGAAAATTTTTATTCATGATTTTTCCACGGAAAAGATGCATTCTACATCCCAGTAAAAGAGAGATGTGTAACTCCTTCTGAACTCATGTTAAAGTTGACACGTGTCCTTTATAAAAAATAATAAAATGTTATTAAAAATAACATGTTGGCTTAAATTAAATTTAAATTATTTAGAATTACATATATTTAACAACATAAATTAGATAAACTAAAATCATAAACATTGGATTACACATTTCATCAGCATTTTCATTCTAAAAACAGTTTGCACTTTAAAAAATTTAATCCCTCTAATTTATCCATGCTAATTTATTTCATCAAAATTTGAAACCCTGCCACTAAAAGATCTTCGATGCATGAAAGTGCAAGGAAAAAGAAAAAACTTTGGATGATGATCATAACTGAAAGCTAGGCCTTAAAAATAAACTTGCACTTCCTTCCAACAAATGGTTTTATAAATTTAAAAGTTTGACTTAGGGGCAATGCGAGGGTTAAGGATTTACACAGGGAATCATTTGTTAGGACTTTAATGAAATTCGCTTCTTTGGTATTTTCGTATCTTTTCCATGACGATGAGAAACACTTGGGTTTTCATGTATGGTTTAAATTGGGAATCAAACCCTTGACATGTGAGGAGTAGTGTGAGCCTAGATAACTATCATGTTTTAATTTTATCGACATTCACTAACTGCATTTTATGCATGTTACGTAGTGTGTTATTATAAATCTTAACGTCTTTAAAATGATGATCAAGTAATTTTTTTCTCAACTTTTTAGAGAGTTTTAAATTAATATTAAAAGGGTAATAAAAAATAGGAAACTCTAGATCAATTACATCTAGAATCTGATGAGTTTTTTGGCCAAAATCTGGTAGAAATTGTTCAAAGGATAGTTTTTAGTGATTGGAATTACATAATCTGGGTGCCCAAGGGTAATCAAGGGTCATGAATCCATTTTTGCAATAAAAATTGCAATTTTAACACTGAAAAACTTATTTTCAACAACAAATAGTATTGCCACATTCCTGCCACACTTACCTAAAAAAGTACAAATGATCTAGAAATTAGCCAAATCTTTAAAAAAAATATAAATTTTTTAAATAATTTGTCTTTAAGAAAAATAATAACTATGACATATTTCAAAAGAAGAATCAAATTCTCAACCACGTGTCAATTTCCTCAACCCGTAATCTTGGTTGGTTAATGATTATTTAACCCTTTGTATTATTAGAAGGCATATGTGAGTAATTTCTTCAAAGCATAATTATTCTCATTGGCATGCATGTAATGTACATAGTATAAATCCTAATGTCTTTAAAATGGTGATCAATTAATTTTTTTCACAACCTTTTCTAGAGGTTTAAATCAATATTAAAAGGTAATAAAAAATCATCTTTCAAAACAGATAAAATTTTCAAATAATTTGTTTTTATGAAAAATAATAAATATGACATATTTCAAAAGAAGACAAATTCTCAACAACGCATCAATTTCCTCAACCCCTAATCTTGGTTGGTTAATGATTATTTACCCCTTTGTATTATTAGAGGGCATATGTGAGTAATGTCTCAAAGCATAATTATTCTCATTGGAATGCATGTAATATACATTTCTACAATATTAAATTCATCATATAGCTCATTGTTAGATAATCCTGCCATCATATTAGTATATGCACTATAGTGACTGCCATTTAATGAAATCTCCTAAAAATACTTAAGCATCTAATATTTTTGAATGCCCACTTGAACTCATGTCTTATGTGCTTTGTCAATACAAAAATTGGTATCACATTTATTTTCCGTACTTCACGTTTTGGATCCTGTTCTTACCATAATACAATTTCCTTTGATATATCTGCCTCCAAATTCTAATTAGATCGTGAAGCTTATTTTTAATATTAACTTTAAATGTGTTATTGAATAACAATTTTGAAGAAAAGATAATGGACATTGAGCTCACCCAAGGAAAAGAGGTCATCCTTTCTTCAAGTTTAGATCTTCCATCTCTCTAACGTTATCTAACATGTCACGATTTGGAGTTATTTTATTGCATTGGTAATACTACGTGCTACCCCATAATAAGTCATGATATGGTTATAATGATGTTATATAATGTTTTATTATTATTTCAGTAGGTCTCTCGGTCACTTAGCATGTAATTCATGGCATCCTCATTAATACAATAGATACTCCATACAATAGATACTCCATGGGAAAAACCACAAGTAATATTTGAATGTAAGTTTCTCAACACTTCACTAATCTTATACAAGTTTCAACAATCACATTGTAAAGATAATGTATAAACAAAACTATCTATTTATTTTGTTTGGGATGAAATAACTCTTTAATCTCAATGAAAATATTCTTATGTATTCCTAACATGCTTAGATATGAATTTGCACAAAATGGATATTATCAACATCACAAAACATACAAATAAAATTACAATAATGAAAATTTTAATTATATTCATTCAATTATCAACATCAAAGCTTTTTTAATGTTGATAGTAGTGTAACAACACATTGTATGTGAAATATTTTGACAATGCCTCTTATCTCTCTTTCCCTATACCTCGTTCGAAGCCAAATATCAAAGAAACATATCCTTTATAGCGTTAAATTCTTGGAGCAATATTTTTTGTGCTTGTGGGATCTTAGTAAAGCTATGGAGAAGGTGACTATTTGAGTACCACCTATTTCATAGTTTGTTTGTAATCAATGAAAATATTTTTTACTTTAAACTATGCTTTAGATTATAAATGTTTTTAATTATGTATGCGTAGATGATCCACCCATCATCATGTAACTAATTCTTTTTATCATTAAACTTGTGCATTGAAATTATGTTTTAGCATTCTATTTGAGCACAATATATTTTTTCAAATAAAGTTAGTCATCAATATATTTTATCAAAATAAGATACTTAGTCTTAATAAGTAATTTTGTTAATATTTTTGTTTATATAGATCTTGAAAAGCTCCAAAATTGAGAATCATAGCCGAAATATTATATGTCTTATAGTGCTTTGATAAAAATATCATCTTTCAACAAAGGCCTCAAAATTACTAATATTTATTCTTTTTTAATGACATTTATAATGAGCATGACCATTCTCATGGTTATGAAATATTTCAATATGCTCAACACATGGATCCAAGATACGGTTAGCACGCATCATATGGATACACATAATGTGTCTTGTGATGTCTTATGTGAGTGTAAACAAGAATGTTGATTATTTCATTGTGTGTCAAGTTTTATATCATTTTTAACACTTGAAAAAGGTGGTATCTATGTTTATAAATTTTTATGTACATATATACAACTTATTAGAAGGCTACATTTGAAATTATAAAGTAACTTTATAATTATTTCCTATTAAAATTACAAGTTATTTTATTTAGTTTATTAACTTTTAACATTGTAAATAATTGGAAAGACAATGTTTCATTTTTTTTTTAAATGTGTATTTAGTTCATTCTTATTAATTGAAATACCTTGATGTTTTTATCTTTTCATTCTAAAATAATATGATATGGGGTTGGATGAATATATACCCTCAACTATAAATAATCCTTCAAATTTCATCACTAAAATAATACTTTCTAAATTATATAGTATTTTTCAAGATACTTCTTATATTTATATAAATTTATATATAATAGGGAAAACACAAGATAGCATCACGGTATGCACAAAAATAATTGCATAACCATCCTCAAAAAACCAAAAATAGAGGGAATATAGAAAGGCATTTACTTCAACCTCTATAAAGAAACTTAATTTGTAATGAAATATGAATAGGAATTTGAATCCAATCCCTTAGCATCCTTAGTTGAAAATGAAAACATAGACCTAACCTCATTTTCAAAAACATATTTGCACCAATTTTTTTAAAGAACAAACATCGAACTGAAATCCTCAAGCATTTACAGACACAACTAAGTGAGGAGATTACTGAGGATATTTAATCACTTAATAAATCTTCTCTCTAATGCAAAATCTCTTGAAAAATGGTTGCATGCTTAGACTGAACAATCTCCCAACACGAGAGAGAGAGAGAGAGAGAGAGAGAGAGAGAGAGAGAGAGCTTACTATTGCACCTATATGAGCGAAGGTCCAAGTATAAGGAATCCAATTACGAAGCTCGATAAGACCAACCAACTAGGGTTCAGTATTATATAATCACTACACTTATCCTCCCATGCCTTGTGAAACATGGAAAAGCAATATTTAGTAGTATCCACTTCCTCTTGGCTAGCTCAAACAAATAAAACGGAATTATCTTCAAAGTGATTATTCACCATTTTAAAATCACTTAGAAGTGAAATGCCCTAAGGGCGCTCGCACGAAGTTGGTTCCACTTTTTAGTGCCACTTAAGAAATCAGAAACCGTACTTCCGAAGTGCAACTCAAGAACGCATATGCGTTATTTATGGTACGTTCGGAATAACCTGAGCCCAAACACAAGGCTAAGGTTCATAAGGAAGTATCACATATGTGATATATATCGCATATGCTGTTTTGTTTTTTTAGTTTTCAATATTGCACCTGCGATATATATCGCAGGTATAAACTTTCTTAGTAGTATTATATCAAAAGTTTATGAATGCATGAAGGAAAGCCACCGATGTGAGGATAAGGTGAAGGTAGATCCAATTTACCTTGCTAAGTTCCTTCAAAAGCTATTTTTTTCCATAAAAGAAGGTTGAGATTTGGATTCTATGGAGTATGAATCTTCTTTAGCAACCCCAACTTCTTAAGGGATAATTCTTTGGTCTATGAATCTGAACTATTCAAAGGAAACATTTGAATAAAGGACTGGTTTGGCTATATGATCAATACTTTCATAGATGACCTTGTAATTGTAGTCACATATGGATAGGGTTAATATTGGTCAATCCCTGACGGGGTTTCATTCTTCAAAATATTTGCAATAAAACCTAAGTTCAAGGGTAGATGAATCTTACATGAGATCCTTGATTCTTCAACAACTTTTACTAGATCGTTAGCCATAAGATCTAACAAATGGATGAAAAGTCCATAGGTCTATCCATCAAGTCCCAAAGACTTTCCTACTTGAAAGGAGAGTACAATACTGTGAAATTTAGATTTTGAGACATATTTTTCTATTTCTTATCACTCGTATGGGGTTATATTATTATCAAAGAGAGAAGATATTTCCATAATTTCCTTAATGTTCTCTCTTGGGATAACTAAATATAAATATTTATAATTATGGACAAATTATTTAGGAATAGAGGAGAAATATTGGAATTCTTTCCTTGATTATTTTTTACATTCCATACTGTATTCTCCTACCATTTTCCTTATGTGAAAAAAATGTGTATTGTTCTCTCCTTCTAAGAGCCAAATGACTCTTCTCTTTATTCTCCATTTTGCATCCATCAAAGAAAAGAAACTAGCTTTTTATTACTTCATAATGATGAGTTCATCTAGGGTTTCTTATTCCACCTAAGCATTGTTTAGGTATGCAATGTTCCTCAATATTTGGTCCTCGATGGTTAAGATGTTTCTCTCATAGTTGTGGAAAGTATTATTTTCCAAACTCTTTGTAAGATCATTGTTGTTTATTATGTTCAGTTGGAAGGATATTATGGTCTCATTCTAATGAGAAAGTGAACATGGAGACCAATGATTAAAGATAATATATTTAAAAGCTTCATATAAGAGAAACATGACTTGAATTTAAATTGAGGCAGTGCATTAGTGACTGTAACCAAGATTCCAGGTAGAATCATGTAATGATGAGATATGGTTTATTTTATTCATATTTCTATGCTCACAGGTGCTATATATCGCATATTGAGGCCCGCGTCCTTTGTTTTGCTTTTTTTTAGCTTTCAATATCTCATATGCGATAGTGAAAACTAAAAAAAAAATAGAGGATGCAGGCCTCAAATATCATTTGCATAGTCAGGCATCGGGAGAGCGATAAAGAGCGTGGGAAAAAAAACGCAGAGGCGATTTGTGTTTTATCTTTTGTAGGTTGATTTAGAGGTCGATAGGCTCCAATGGCAAGTAAATTATCTTATCCATTTCAGTTAGTCTTCAATTCTTTATTGTTTTGCTTAATTTCATAGTTTTTTTAATTATTTAAAACAAATTTAATAAAAAAATTGAATGAAATCAAAGAATGATTAAGTAAAACAACTTGTATTTTTTTGTTTAAATCTTAACATATAACAGAAATGAACAAGGCAATGTGGAAAACCCACCCTCTAATAACCCAGAACCTAACACAAACATGAACCCAAACATGAACCCAAACCCAAACCCGGAGGGGGAACAAGATCTAAACTCACATATTATTGTGCATTTGGAGTCATTGAGGTGCCTTAGCTCATATATTAGAGGGAGGGATCATTTGAGACAGTCTTTAGCTGATGCATTGGACATAATAACAAACACAATTTATAATGCCCAAGGAGCTCTGTACAACATTAGCTCATACAGAGAATCTAGGAGGCAATACTACTCCGATGGATTGAGTTATAAAGACATCAAAGACCTTAAAATTAAAAAAGACTAATTATTTTCATTATTCTGGTACCCTAGCACTAGATTGGTTCCACCCACCAGTAGAGCACACACTTCCATAGACTGGTGCGTTGAACCAAATATAAAGGCCAATTGGATGGATCGTTGGTATATGGTCTTTGATGAAGACCCTCATGGGAATAGGGACATCCCATTTTATTTCCTTAGGAAGTTGTATGCAAAATTCATCCTAGGGAAACATGTTGACTACTTCGATATCTTAGGATTCCAGGGTGTTGGTCATGGGATGCCCCAAGATAGCAAAGTGGCCAGGAGGGATCCTAACTATGTTCCATGCCCTCCACGCACACCAAAACCCCCTCAGCTATATCCTCCTGCGGGTCCTGTGGTTGAGGATACACAAGAGACATTATTTGACTTGGCAGATACATTGCTTCAGCATGGCACTGATGTCCGAGGCAATGTAGACCAAGGGGTTGGCACTTCTAAGGCCAGCCCGTCTACAGATCACATAGGAGATGCAGAGCGTTCGGAGCATCATGTTACTCCACACCCTTGCACATCGAGTGGAGGCATATGCTATGGCCCTAATTCAGACTTCTGAGATGATGGATTACTTCGATTTGTAAGTAAAACTCATTATATTCATATTATATTTTGTTTCATGAACATTATTTTCATTATTTTCGCAATTTATTTCGATTTAATTATCTAACAAATTATGTGAACAAATATATAGCTGGTGTCCGATGGCACACTAGAGTCACATAGTCCGCTGATCAATGTTGAGAACATTGATGCGGCTATCAATATTGCATCTGGTTTTGGTTCTTCACCAATAGGGGTAAGAACTATATTTGTTCATTTGTTAACTTTATTTGCATATTTATAGTAGAGATTGTAACATTCAATACATCATAATTTTGATACAACATGTTTTATGCAGGGTGATCAGGATGAGTACATTGAATCTCATCCTATTCCCTCTCATGCAGAGGTAGATTCCCAAACACAGATATTATTTTAAATATGCTTTTAATTATGTTTCGCTTTCTTTGGAAAAATCATTTTTCATCCATCATGTATATGTCTCGTTTTCTTTGTATTATATAAAATTGACATATGTTACATTATGCAGGGAACCATTGAGCCATTAGTGCTTGAAGAGCACCAACGCGAGGTTGTTTCCAACCCACCTCTTCCCCCCCGCCAGGTACATGTATGTTTCGCTTTCTTTGAAAACATCATTTTTCGTCCATGTAGTATATATGTCTAAGATTATTTTTATTATCTGAATTTGGCATATGTTATTTTATGCAAGATTCTATTGAGGCATCAGTGCTTGAAGAGCACTAGATTGATGACCCACCTATCACAAGGAAATAGGTACATTTATGTTTCGCTTTCTTTGAAAACATCATTTTTCGTCCATGTAGTATATATGTCTAAGATTCTTTTTATTCTCTGAATTTGACATATGTTATTTTATGCAGGATTCTATTGAGGCACCGGTGATTGAAGAGCACCAGATTGATGACCCACCTATCACGAGCCAGCAGGTACATTTATGTTTTGCTTTCTTTGAAAACATCATTTTTCGTCCATGTAGTATATATGTCTAAGATTCTTTTTATTATATGAATTTGACATATGTTATTTTATGCAGGATTCTATTGAGGCACCGGTGATTCAAGAGCACCAGATTGATGACCCACCTATCACGAGCCAGCAGGTACATTTATGTTTCGCTTTCTTTGAAAACATCATTTTTCGTCCATGTAGTATATATGTCTAAGATTCTTCTTATTATCTGAATTTGACATATGTTATTTTATGCAGGATTCTATTGAGGCATCAGTGCTTGAAGAGCACCAAATTGATGACCCACCTATCATGAGCTAGTAGGTATGTTTATGTATCTCTTTCTTTTAATTGTGATTTTAATGATTCAACATGTACTTTTTTAATTTTTTGAGATTGTCTAATTGTATCTTTATCCTTTTGTATGTAGGAATGTGAGTTTGATGAATATTTCCAAAAAGCGAGCTTATTCGCTAGTACAAGTAGAAGTCCTTTTTTCTCGTTCCTATTTAAACGATCCACTGGTTGCACACCTCCTCTGACAAGGTAGTAGGTAAGTTTATCTATCGCTTTCATTGTACATTTATGTATGGATTTCCCTGATTTGTTGCTTTCTCTTTGTATGTTTTTGTAGGTTTATGTATTGCTTTGACATATGTTACTTTATGCAAAAACCTATTGAGACAGTGGTGCTTGAAGAGCACCAAAGCGAAGTTGTTGTCAACCCACCTCTTCCCCCCAGCCAAGTACATGTATGTTTCGCTTTATTTGATAACATCATTTTCTATCCATGTATTGTATATGTCTCGGATTCACTATTTTATCTGAAATTGACATATATGTTACTTTATGCAGGCCCCTAGTGAGGCACCGGTGCGTGAATATCACCAAATCGGTGACCCACCTTTGACGAGCCAGCAGGTATGTTTATGTATCACTTTGTTTGTACATTTGTGTATCACTTTCTTTAATTTACATTTGTGTATCGCTTTCTTTGATTTGGTGCTTGAAGAGACCCAAATCGGTGACCCACCTCTTCCCCCCCAAGGTACATGTATATTTGTTGACATTGGCATATATATATTTTTATGCAGCTTGATAGTGAGCAAGTGGTGCTTGAAGAGCACCCAATTAGGGTCGGTGTTAGTGAGGCACCACAACCCACCATTACTTACTCATGTACAGTAAGTAAAAATGTTATTTTGGTTTTGGAATTTGAACAAATGTACAAGAATTTATAAAGGTTGGTAAATTAACTTACAAAATTTGGTTTTCTACAGTCTCCACTGATGCGACCTATCCCTCTTGTTCAACAATGGGGATCACCAGTGAGCAGTCGGAAAAGAAAGCTAGACTTCTCCGAAGACATTGGCAATGGTAGCGAAAGGGGGGATAACTAGAATAAATTTATAGGGGGGATACATAGATGTAACTTTTTGTTCATATACACACAAATGTACTTTTTGATCCACTATTTTGTATTATGGCCATGTGGCATGACAATTTTTGTAACATTATTTCTATACATATATAATATAAAGCAAGGTTCAAATTTATACATATATGGTTGACTTGATCTTGGAACATGATATGTGTGGTTCACCTATGTGATATAATGATATGTGTGGTTCACATGTGTGCTAACTTATGAATTTCCAATACTTAAAGGAAGAATTTACAACTCATCAACTTTTTAACATTATGGCTATCCTCAACTTTTTAACATCATAACCATACCATACACTAACTAAATTACATACACTAACAATCATAACACTATGTCATGCATGGATGTGTAATATATACCATATATCATACCCTACAATACCCTATGATACTAACATCATACCATTCTATCATACAATAAAATACCCTACAATACCATATGATACTAACATCATACCATACTAACATACAATAACATACCATAACATAACATACTAACATCATACCATACTAACATACAATAACATACCATAACATAACATACTAACATCATACCATACTAACATACCATACCATTGTAATATACCATACACTAACATCATAACACTAAGTCATGCATGCATGTGTAATATACAATATCATACCCTACAATATCCTATGATACTAACATCATACCATACTAACATACAATAACATACCCTACATTACCCTATGACACTAACATCATACCATACTAACATACAATAACATACCATAACATATTAACATCATACCATACTAACATACCATACCATTGTAATATACCATACATTAACATCATAACACTAATCCATCATGCATGCATGTGTAATATATACCATATCATACCCTACAATACCCTATGATACTGACATCATACTATACTAACATACATCATACCCTACAATACTAACATCATACCCTACAAACCCTAGTTGGTTTTCAATATATGTACATACATCCATGTGTTTCTAGTTCCATCTCATAACTTGTAAAGAGGTCACTAAACCATAGTTCCATGTCATAACGTGTCAACCCTAGTGATAACATGCAAATTGGTGTTCATGAAACCCTAGTTGGTTTCCATTTTGTACATGTCCATGTGTTTCTAGTTCCCTCTCTTAAATTGTAAATTGCTCACTAAACCCTAGTTCCATCTCATTATTTGTCAACCCTGGTGATAGCATGCAAATTGGTGTTCATGAAAGCCTATTTGGTTTCCGATTTGTACATGGCCATGTGTTTCTAGTTCCCTCTCTTAACATGTAAATTGCTTGAAGTAAACCCTAGTTCCATCTCATTATTTGTCATTAGAGGAAATTTGGGGTCTAAAATGGGCCTTATAAGAAAACATGCCAACAATAAGTTCTTGTGAGTTGGAATTCAAGAACCAATAGAATTTAAATAAAATGAGTCAACCATAATGGTTGAATTGACATATTTGTCATTCTAGTTCCCTCTCTTAACTTATAAATTTCTTGAAGTAAACCCTAGTTCCATCTCATTATTTGTCAATAGAGGAAATTTGGGGTCTAAAATGGACCTTATAAGAAAATGTGCCAACAATAAGTTCTTGTGAGTTGGAATTCAAGAACCAATAGAATTTAAATAAAATGAGTCAACCATAATGGTTGAATTGACATATTTGTCATAAAAAACTACTTTTTTTGTTCGTATTTTCGACATATCTCCCTGTGTTTTTACTCAAATTTCAATCGGGAGAGCTCGCTGGATGTGGAATTTTATTATGCATGCAGCGAGTACCCACACTGCATACTTTTGACAAACCCCGCTACCCCCAAAAAAAGAAATACCTGAAAACACGTGATGATGTTGTCATCATCACGTTTTTTCAGTATTTCTTGTTTTGGGGGTAGAGGAGTCCATCAAAAGTATGCAGTGTGTGTACTCGTTGGATGCATAATAAAATTCCGCATCCAACGAGCTGTCCTGATCGAAACTTGAGTAAAAAGATAGGGAGATATGTCGAAAATACAAACACAAAAAGTAGTTTTTTCCTTTCTTCCTCCAAAATTAATAAATATTATTTTATTATTTTAACTATCATTTTATTATTTTCCTTAGGAGGCCCATTTTAGACCTCAAAATTCCTCTAATGCAACCCTACTATTAGCATGCAAATTGGTGTTCATGAAAACCTAGTTGGTTTCTAATTTGTACATGTCCATGTGTTTCTAGTTCCATCTCTTAACTTGTAAATTGCTCACTAAACCCTAATCCATCTCATTATTTGTAAACCCTAGTGATAGCATGCAAATTGGTGTTCATGAAAGCCTAGTTGGTGTATGCAAGTATTGGTGATCATGTGTTTCTACTTCCCTCTCTTAACTTATAAATTGATCACTAAACCCTAGTTCCATCTCATACCTTGTCAACCCTAGTTGGTGCATGCAAATTGGTGTTCATGAAATCCTATTTGGTGCATGCAATTATTGGTGATCATGTTGTTTCTATTTCCCTCTCTTAACTTGTAAATTGATCACTAAACCCTAGTTCCATCTCATACCTTGTCAACCGTAGTTGGTGCATGCAAATTGGTGTTCATGAAAGCCTAGTTGGTGCATGCAAGTATTGGTGATCATGTGTTTCTAGTTCCCTATCTTAACTTGTAAATTTCTCACTAAACCCTAATCCATCTCATTATTTGTCAACCCTAGCGATAGCATGCAAAGTGGTGTTCATGAAAGCCTAGTTGGTTTCTGATTTGTACATGGCCATGTGTTTCTAAATTTCCCTCGCTTAACTTGTAAAATGCTTGAAGTAAACCCTAGTTCCATCTCATTATTTGTCAACCATAGTGATAGCATGCAAATTGGTGTTCATGAAAGCCTGGTCGGTTTCCGATTTGTACATGTCCATGTGTTTCTAGTTCCCTCTCTTAACTTGTAAATTGCTCACTAAACCCTAATCCATTTCATTATTTGTCAACCCTAGTGATAGCATGCAAATTGGTGTTCATGAAAGCCTAGTTGGTGCATGCAAGTATTGGTGATCATGTGTTTCTAGTTCCCTCTCTTAACTTGTAAATTGCTCACTAAACCATAATTCCATCTCATACGTTGTCAACCCTGATTGGTGCATGCAAATTGGTGTTCATGAAAGCCTAGTTGGTGCATGCAAGTATTGGTGATCATGTGTTTCTAGTTCCCTCTCCTAACTTGTAAATTGCTCACTAAACCCTAGTTCCATCTCATACCTTGTCAACCCTAGTTGGTGAATGCAAATTGGTGTTCATGAAATCCTAGTTGGTGCATGCAGGTATTGGTGATCATGTGTTTCTAGTTCCCTCTCTTAACTTGTAAATTGCTCACTAAACCCTAATCCATCTCATTATTTGTTTGCCCTAGTGATAACATGCAAAGTGATGTTCATGAAAGCCTAGTTGGTTTCCAATTTGTACATGGCCATGTGTTTCTAACTTTCCCTCTCTTAACTTGTAAATTACTTGAAGTAAACCCTAGTTCCATCTCATTATTTGTCAACCCTAGTGATAGCATGCAAATTGGTGTTCATGAAAACCTAGTTGGTTTCCATTTGTACATGTCCATGTGTTTCTAGTTCCCTCTCTTAACTTGTAAATTGCTCACTAAACCCTAATCCATCTCATTATTTTCCAACCTTAGTGATAGCATGGAAATTGGTGTTTATGAAGGCCTAGTTGGTGCATGCAAGTATTGGTGATCATGTGTTTCTAGTTCCCTCTCTTAACTTGTAAATTGCTCACTAAACGCTAGTTCCATCTCATACCTTGTCAACCCTAGTTGGTGCATGCAAATTGATGTTCATGAAATCCTAGTTGGTGCATGCAAGTATTGGTGATGATGTGTTTCTAGTTCCCTCTCCTAACTTGTAAATTGCTCACTAAACCATAGTTCCATCTCACACCTTGTCAATCCTAGTTGGTGCATGCAAATTGGTGTTCATGAAGGCCTAGTTGGTACATGCAAGTATTGGTGATCATGTGTTTCTATTTCCCTCTCTTAACTTGTAAATTGCTCACTAAACCCTAATCCATCTCATTATTTGTCAATCCTAGTGATAGCATGCAAAGTGGTGTTCATGAAAGCCTAGTTGGTTTCCGATTTGTACATGGCCATGTGTTTCTAACTTTCCCTCTCTTAACTTGTAAATTGCTTGAAGTAAACCCTAGTTCCATCTCATTATTTGTCAACCCTAGTTGGTGCATGCAAATTGGTGTTCATGAAATCCTAGTTGGTTTCTGATTTGTACATGTCCATGTGTTTCTAGTTCCCTCTCTTAACTTGTAAATTTCTCACTAAACCCTAATCCATCTCATTATTTGTCAACCCTAGTGGTAGCATGAAAATTGGTGTTCATGAAAGCCTAGTTGGTGTATGCAAGTATTGGTGATCATGTATTTCTAGTTCCCTCTCTTAACTTGTAAATTTCTCACTAAACCCTAGTTCCATCTCATACCTTGTCAACCCTAGTTGGTGCATGCAAATTGGTGTTCATGAAAGCCTAGTTGTTACATGCAAGTATTGGTGATCATGTGTTTCTAGTTCCCTTTCTTAACTTGTAAATTGCTCATTAAACCCTAATCCATCTGATTATTTGTCAACCCTAGTGATAGCATGCAAAGTGGCATTCATGAAAGTCTAGTTGGTTTATGATTTGTACATGGCCATGTGTTTCTAGTTCCCTCTCTTAAATTGCAAATTGCTCACTAAAACCTAGTTCCATCTCATACATTGTCAACCCTAGTTGGTGCATGCAAATTGGTGTTCATGAAATCCTAGTTGCTGCATGCAAGTATTGGTGATCATGTAAGCCTAGTTGGTGCATGCAAGTATTGGTGATCATGTAAGCCTAGTTGGTTTCCGATTTGAACATGGAAATGTAATTAAATGTATATTAAACTAAAAACATCAAGAAATGTAAATTTCAACTACTTGAGAGCTTGTTATTTTTCGAACTCTATTTGTTAGCGTCTAAAGACACCATTCTTGGCGCCTCCAATGTAGATGGTGTTTGTATCCTAGGCACACGAAAGGATAGACATTAGTAACATCATAAGAAAGAAAAGAGAACCCAATGAAAATGTGCAAACATGATTTATAGATAACTCACCCGAGGTTGTACGATCGTGTTTATAGTGTCCAATATCCTCTAAATAATATTATGTCTGTGAATGGTATCTATCAATCATAGGTTTATTACATTGGGAATAAAGTAAGGCTAAATAATTGAAATTGTGCTTCAGAATTCACTTTAAAGGTTAAATAGCGCACCTGACAATGCAATCATACAAGTAGGCCATCCAGATCATCTCTGGTGCCGATGGTGTCCATCAATCTTTCATGCTCTATATGAGGTAGAAAGTATTGTACATGTGACATATTTTTGTGACCAAGTGTACGTAGCTTGATGTTTATACCAACTACTAGGTTGGTGAAGTGGTATACAATAGGTCATGTTCGATAATCCTAATATACATACCCACCCTTCCTTTTCTGTTGTGTTGCAAGTGTCAAGTACTCCCCTTTTATAACGATCAAGCCAGTTGGGAATTCAATATTTTCATCATCTGTAACATGTTCAAGAATGGTTTGTTTCCCCTCTAAGCAATGTGCCAACCAATAGTCAAAACCCCATTCATTATTTTTTGGGGCAACCACTGCATATATCTGACCTATGAAAGGAAATAGGTTGAGTTAACAATATATTTTGTAAATAAGGTCTTGCATTTCTAATTTATACATAAATTAAATTCTACAAAGGTCGAGTAAACAATACATAAATGAATTTTCTTATTTAGGTACTACTCATGTACCTGCTTGTATGAGATCCGATATGTGATCATACTCTGTAGAAATATGTGTCTAATCATATTCCAAATGGTCTATTTCATTAACCCTATTAAAATTGTTGCCAAGTGTCACTCGATCCCATGTATCAATGGTATCCGTATCCTCACAATCATCCCATTCACCGATGCTACAGGAACTGCAAAAGCAAGCCTTCAATCTTGTCCAAATTTGTAGGGACAAGTTGTCTAAGCTTCTAATTGAATGAAACTATCAAGTTCCATGCACTGTGTTCACCCAATACGTTTGTGATCGGTCCACATTTGTCACCTCCCAGAATATTCTTCGCATTAAGTGTTTCCTTGTTGCTTTTTCTCCCATGACAGATGCACACCATTCGACTATAGATGCAGCGTCTCAAAGGTGAGCACCTGTAAACTTCATCTCTTCCCTTCGAAGGGCAGTTTTAATGCATGCACCAACACCATTGTTCTCTCCTTTTCCATGACCAGTTTCAAAGTAGTTCCATACATGTGGCACCTTGTATTTTATGTGCAACAAACACAACCATTCAAATACATGTGCATTCTTGAACTGTCCAGCACAACCATCTGACCAAATGAAATGACAATAAAATGGTATATCCATAGCTATCACATGATCATAGAATGATTTAAAGAAATGTTGCACGTAATGGATGTCATGGGTCTGGTGTCACTTATGTAGAAGTGACTTTCTTTCAGTATCACACGTTTCTCTTCATTGCTATCTTGCCCATGTCGATATGTGATATGCACCATTATACTCACCTGCTCTGAGTGATAGTATTGACTTTGAATTTCATTTTGTGGTTGTAGGGTGTAATTTTCCGCAAAATCAACCATTGATAGTATTGTTCCGACAGGGAAGGTGTCCCAACATATTCTGAATTGCTCATCTTGCCACCATGCTAGATCGACAGGTTGAATGTACTATTGGATCTTTCCATGAAACTCTGGAATAAAATCACATACTCACACCTGGTACATGAATATTAATATGTCAATAAACCACATATATGATGACCATGTACATGAATATTAATATGTAAATATTCAATAATTTACCTGTGAAGTCACCAATTTAATCTTCCTGCTTTCTTTCCCATCATGTAGTTGATATGTCTCGTATTGATAGTTCTGCTTCTCGACAATTGCATTCTCGAATGCTTGATCTTCACTTTCATGGATGCAATCATACCATAATGATAGCCCACCACAATTGTTGCAAGAACCATCTACACATTGTTTTAAGTAATGTGTCTTCCCATCTTGCCTCGGACACATTATGTTATGGATGAAATCTCTGGATGACATTGGCAGTACTGTACTTGAGCATTCCTGCACATGGTTAGGATGCAAAAATTGACGTATATGTGCAAATGTATTGTAATATAGGTCAAACTCTATGTGGTATATACAACAACAACTGTTCTGGATGGTATTGATTCTAACATACCAAGGCTTGCATTTTTCATAATATCTTTGCCCGAGCCTTAGCTCTACGTGGGAAACTTTAAACATCTCAAACAGTTGAGTTTGTGTCATGTCAAGCTAATGTTTTACATGAGGTTCATTGTTTCTAGAACCCCTACAATGTTTTAACACATCCTTCATCTTAGAAGAAGGCCTAGTGTTATCATGCCAAAACGTTTGCACTAGGCCCTTCACTGCTTCGACTAACTTCATGTCTTTGCAGGGAAACCTACCGCTAAATGCCCATAATGTTTCCATTTGTCCCTCTACATGAAGGTTGTCTCTTCTTACTAAATATTTTTTTAAGTGTTTTTGGATGTAAAGGCACAATTTGTGATGTGCATTTAAGTAAATGACATTGTCTTCTGGATCTACATACAATTGATTCAGCCAATACACGACAAGCCACATTACAGTCTTGTGAATGAGTTTTTTTACCAATCGATGTGAATGCAGCAGCAAAAGATTTAACAATGTGATTACTTGATTCAATATTCTTCATTGTTGTTATGCCTAAATTTCTTCTAACAGTTGCCATATTTCTATATTTAAGCAAAGCTAAAAACAATTGGCATTTATCGGCTTCAAATTTGTTATCAAAATATTGTTTCATTATTTGAGAACAATGACGAAGGATAGTGCGTTTAGCCACCTTACCTTCCATGGAAGTCAATCCGCTCTTGTCCACTTGTATTCATTTAGGAGTTCTCTTTTGTTTTGATGCAAAATTTGTTGTCGTTTGAAATGCTGGAGTGATGTTTACATCCACTATAGGCTGACAACTTCGATTAGGAGATTGAACCACCGACCATGGTTGTTGCTGAGTCACATTTGCTTCGGAAGTAACATAATTATTGAACTCTTCACAAGATTGTCCGTTTCCTAATAGAAAAATAATATCAACTTCCATATAACCAACTTCCTTTAATGTTGCATTATATTCCTCAGCCTCTATGTCAGGTATCTGTTGAGGGGGAATGGGAACTATTTGCTCATGTAATGAACGCCGATGATTTCTTGAATCTTCCCTCTTTTTTTCTTTTTTATTTTCTACTTCTGCTAGTGTAAGCACCTTCCTTGCTGACTTTCGACCTCTATTACATACATTCCCCATTGAAATCCACCTAAACATGTACAAAACTATGGAATTATGTAAGTAATAATTAAAAATTGCACGTTGAACAGTTCTCTGTGTGCGGGTTTAGATGAAATATGTCTTTTGATACAATAAACCTAGCCCACAACATACAACCCAACATTTTATATACAACACATATCACATATGCAATATAACGCACCTTCGATATATCACATATGCAATATTGATACAATGCTTTTTAATGAACGGGCATGTTTTTTACATGTTCTCCAAAATGCATATGCGATTTAGTGCATATGGGATATATCACATATGCGATTTAGTGCTCACTGAATATATGCAATCTACATTCATCTATGCTTATGAAGATGATGATGAACAATGATGGTGATGATGAGGAGGATGATGACTATGATCATGATGATGATGAGGATGAGGGTGATGATGATGATGATGATGACGATGATGAGGATGAGGATGAGGGTGATGATGATGATGAGGATGAGGATGATGAGGATGAGGATGAGGGTGATGATGATGATGATGAGGATGGTGATGATGATGGGGATGAGGGTGACGATGAAGATGATGATGAACAATGATGGTGATGACAAGGAGGATGATGACTATGATGATGATGATGAGGATGAGGGCGATGATGAGGAGGAGGAGGAGGAGGAGGAGGATGGCGATGATGATGGGGATGAGGGTGATGATGAAGAGGATGATGAACAATGATGGTGATGATGAGGAGGAGGATGACTATGATGAGGAGGAGGAGGATGAGGGTGATGATGATGATGATGATGACCATGAGGATGATGATGAGGATGAGGGTGATGATGATGATCATGATCATGAGGATGAGGATGAGGATGATGATTATGATGATGATGAGGATGAGGATGGTGATGATGATGAAGATGAGGGCGACGATGAAGATGATGATGAGGAGGAGGATGACTATGATGATGAGGAGGAGGATGAGGGTGACGATGAAGATGATGATGAACAATGATGGTGATGATGAGGAGGATGATGACTATGATGATGATGATGATGATGAGGGTGATGATGATGAGGATGATGATGATGATGACCATGATGAAGATGATGAGGATGAGGGTGATGATGATAATGAGGATGAGGATGAGTATGAGGATGAGGGTGATGATGATGATGATGATGACCATGATGATGATGAGGAGGCTGAGGGTGATAAGGAGGAGGAGGAGGATGAGAGTGATGATGATGAAGAATGAGGGTGATGATGAGGAGGATGAGGGTGATGATGACCATGATGATGAAGATGAGGATGAGGGTGATGAGGAAGAGGATGAGAGTGATGATGATGAACAATGAGGGTGATGATGAGGAGGATGATGACTATGATGATGATGATGAGGATGAGGGTGATGATGATGATGATGGTGATGATGATGACCATGATGAAGATGATGAGGATGAGGGTGGTGATGATGAGGATGAGGATGAGGATGAGGATGAGGATGATGAGAATGAGGATGAGGATGACAATGACGATGATGAAGATGATGACGATGATGATGATGAGGGTGATGATGACCATGATGAGGAGGAGGAGGAGGAGGGTGATGAGGAGGAGGAGGAGGATGAGAGTGATGAGGAGGAGGAGGAGGAGGAGGAGGAGGATGGTGATGATGATGAGGATGAGGGTGATGATGAATATGATGATGAACAATGATGGTGATGATGAGGAGGATGATGGCTATGATGATGATGATGAGGGTGAGGGTGAGGATGATGATGATGAGGGTGATGATGATGATGATGATGATAAGGATGAGGATGAGGGTGGGGGTGATCTGTCTTAGGGTGATTTTGCTAGGATGATGACTATGATGATGATGAGGAGGATGAGGGTGATGATGATGATGAGAATCAGGATGATGATGATGAGGATGAGAGTGATGATGATGAACAATGAGGGTGATGAGGAGGAGGATGATGACTATGATGATGATGATGAGGATGAGGGTGATGATGACCATGATGAAGCTGATGAGGATGAGGGTGATGATGAGGAGGAGGAGGACGAGGAGAATGATGATGATGAGGATCAGGATCAGGATCAGGACGATGAGGATGAGGATGAGGGTGATGATGATGATCATGATGACCATGATGATGATGATGAGGATGAGGGTGATGATGATGAGGATGAGGATGAGGATGGTGATGATGATGAGGATGAGGGTGACGATGAAGATGATGATGAACAATGATGGTGATGAGGAGGAGGAGGATGACTATGATGATGATGATGAGGATGAGGGTGATGAGGAGGAGGAGGAGGAGGAGGATGAGCATGATGATGAGGATGAGCATGAGGGTGATGATGATGAGGAGGAGGAGGAGGGTGATGATGATGATGATGAGGATGAGGGTGATGATGATGATGGTGGTGGTGGTGGTGGTGATGATGATGAGGATGAGGGTGACAATGAAGACGATGATGAACAATGATGGTGATGATGAGGAGGATGATGACTATGATGATGAGGATGAGGATGAGGGTGATGGTGAGTTGGAGGAGGAGGAGGATGAGGGTGATGATGATGATGATGATGATGACCATGATGATGAGGATGAGGATGAGGGCGATGATGATGATGATGATGAGGATGAGGGTGACGATGAATATGATGATGAACAATGATGGTGATGATGAGGATGATGATGACTATGATGATGATGATGAGGATGAATATGATGATGATGATGATGATGAACAATTAATTTAAATCTTGTGTTTTCACAATCTAGACTATACCACAACCAAACCAATTAAAAATTAATTTAAAATTTACATATTCTCTTTCTAAATATTTATATCAATATTACGTTTATTTAAGAATTGATTAACAGTGACATTGTCGCAAGTTATCATTATTAGGTTTCTCAGCCTGAAAACCACACCGCTAAAGTCAACAATTAATTTAAAACTTATATATTATATTTCTAAAATATTTATAAAGATTTTATTGTCACGACTGTAAGTTAGAAATTGCTTTCAGGGGATCACCAGCAACATCAGCTCACTTTAAGGAAAGCATCATCAGTTAAATAGTAGTCAAATGAAATGTTACTAAGTTAATTATCATTTACCAAAAGTCATTGATTGATAGTATGCATGTATACCAAGTTAAATTGTATCATTTACCAAAATTCATTGATTGACGTTTTATTTTTCTTTTTTTTCCTCTAAAAAATTCGTAATTTTATTTCAATAAAATACAAAAAATTGTAGAGCACGGATTCCAAAGGCTGCCCCTCATTCTCTCAATTCAAAACTTCAATTAATCATTGATTGATGTTTTATGTATTTATACCAAGTCAAATAGTAACTAAGTGAATAATTTTTGTAGTATAATAATAATTTAATTTTAAAGTCATAGATAAACCAAAGATCAAATTTGGTATATGATTCTTTTTTGAGAAAACAAACAAAAGTTCATCTTAACTTTGATCAAATTATTTAGAAATGTAAACTATTTTTAGAGTTTAAAAACTTGAGGGAAGATTTGCACCTTGAAAGATTAATTGATTGCTCTTGGCCCATAATACACCCTCATTTAAAATAAATTTACACTAGTATTTTATTATAATCAATTTAACATTTTTACATTATCCTTTAAAATGATAAGGAACAAAGTAAATGAATCTAATGGATTTTGAATTGATTCTAAAAATCGTGGTTTAACAAATACCTATATATTATAATTAATTATTTTTATTTTTATTAATTTAATACATATATCTTTGATCTTTATGTTTTTGTTAGGGTAGACATTGTAAAAAAATGGTTTACTTAATATTTTATTAATTTATTAAAGTGTGGCATGCTAGGTTTAAGTTGAACACTAAATTACACTTCTCCCTTATACTAGAGTTGTAGAAAGTGCTTCTAAATAAAACAAGGGACATGTTCTTGTACAAATTTGACTACTAAAGTCTGTGTACATACCCTACCCCTTTCAAGATTTGAAGATGTGACCTCCTAGAAGGAAACACATGTACTAAATTGTTAGCCCTAAATTTACTAATATCTGAATTGTAGTCCAACAATAAATTAAATAGAATTTTTCATTACAAGTTCGACCTACTCAACAAAAAATTCCCAAACATGATAATTAGCATGTTGACATTTAGTTTAAAATACAAATTTATTAATGATATCTATAAATGTTATTTTTTCCACATTTATGAATAGAAATCAATCTCCAAAACTCTTACAATCACATAAATTCTTCTTCATCATATTTATTGAAAATTTTTATTCATGATTTTTGCACGGAAGAGGTGCATTATATATCCCTGTAAAAGAGAGATGTGTAACTCCTTCCGAACTCATGTTAGAGTTGACACATGTCCTTTATAAAAAAATAATAAAATGTTATTAAAAATAACATGTTGGCTTAAATTAAATTTAAATTATTTAGAATTGCATATATTTAAAAACATAAATTAGATAAACTAAAATCATAAACATTGGATTACACATTTCATCAACATTTTTATTCTAAAAATAGTTTGCACTTTAAAAGATTTAATCGCTCTAATTTATCCATGCTAATTTATTCCATCAAATTTTGAAACCCTGCCACTAAAAGATCTAAAAATACTCTTCGATGCATGAAACTGCAAGGAAAAAGAAAAAACTTTGGATGATGATCATAACTGAAAGCTAGGCCTTAAAAATAAACTTGCACTTCCTTCCAACAAATGGTTTTATAAATTTAAAAGTTTGACTTAGGGGCAATGCGAGGGTTAAGGATTTACATGGGGAATCATTTGTTAGGACTTTAATGAAATTCGCTTCTTGGGTATTTTTCGTATCGTTGGAATGGCGATGAGAAACACTTGGGTTTCATGTATGGTTTAAATTGGGAATCAAACCCTTGACATGTGAGGATCTGTGTGAACTTAGATAACTATCATTTTTTAATTTTATCGACATTCACTAACCGCATTTTATGCATGTTACATAGTGTGTTATTATAAATCTTAATGTCTTTAAAATGGTGATCAAGCAATTTTTTTTTTAAATTAATATTAAAAGGGTAATAAAAAAATTAGTAAACTCTAGATTAATTACACCTAGAATCTGATGAGTTTTTTGGCCAAAATCTGGCAGAAATTGTTCAAAGGATAGTTTTTATTGATTGGAATTACATAATCTGGGTGCCCAAGGGTAACCAAGGGTCCTGAATCCATTTTTGCAATAAAAATTGCAATTTTAACACTGAAAAAAATTATTTTCAATGACAAATAGTATTGCAACATTCCTTCCACACTTACCTAAAAAAGTGCAAATGGTTTAGAAATTAGCCAAATCTTTCAAAAAATATAAAATTTTTAAATAATTTGTCTTTACGAAAGATAATAACTATGACATATTTCAAAAGAAGAATCAAATTCTCAACCACACATCAATTTCCTCAACCCCTAATCTTGGTTGGTCAATGATTATTTAACCCTTTGTATTATTAGAGGGCATATGTGAGTAATTTCTTCAAAGCACAATTATTCTCATTGGCATGCATGTAATGTACATAGGATAAATCCTAATTTCTTTAAAATGGTGATAAAGTAATTTTTTTCACAACCTTTTCTAGAGGTTTAAATCAATATTAAAAGGTAATAAAAAAAGTCATCTTTCAAAACATATAAAATTTTCAAATAATTTGTTTTTATGAAAGATAATACATATGACATATTTCAAAAGAAGAATCAAATTCTCAACAACACATCAATTTCCTCAACCCCTAATCTTGGTTGGTTAATGATTATTTACCCCTTTGTATTATTAGAGGGCATATGTGAGTAATGTCTTAAAGCATAATTATTCTCATTGGCATGCATGTAATGTACATTTCTACAATATTAAATTCATCATATAGCTCATTGTTAGATAATCCAACCATCATATTAGTATATGCACTATAGTGACTGCCATTTAATGAAATCTCCTAAAAATACTTAAGCATCTAATCATTTTGAATACTGTTATCTACACAAATGACACTTCTTCGTCCGAGTACCGACTTTCCCTATGTTGGTACACAAAAGGACATTTATGGATTGAAGTTTGCCTAAAACACTATAGATGGGCATGTTATGAACTACATTCATTATCCATCCAGCCTACCATTTTTACCTTTGAATATGTCAATTGCCATATGCGCCTTTGCGTATATAGCATGATGACGGAACTGACCACTATGCTTGGATTAAGACAAGAACACTCATCTTCATACTATCCGCAAGAAAACGGTCAGGTTGAGGCTATAAACAAGACTTTAAAAACTATCCTTAAATGTACAATTGATGCAGCTCGTTCTAACTGGCACATCATGCTATATCCTTCTCTTTGGGCCTACCAAAATAACGTAAAAAGTGCTACGGGTTTCTCCCCCTTCCAACTTGTTCATGTAGTGGAAGCAGTTTCCCTGATTGAGTGTGAAATCCCATCTCTTAAAATCACTATTCATGTGTTACCTGATACGGTAGAGCTTGAGGAGCGTCTGGTACATAGAGAACACCTTGATGAACAACGTAGAGATGCACTGACTGCTAATCAAGATCATAAGAATAGGGTCAAAACTTGATATGATAAATTGGTCAAACCTCGAGTTTTCTCTGAGGGGGAACTTGTCTTGCTTTGGGACCAAGACAAAGAACCCCTGGTGGAAGGAAAATTCAAGGCCATGTGGTTAGGACCTTATGTCATGTCGAAATTCTTGAAGAAGGGTGCATATGAGTTAACTGATTTTGATGGGAACAAGTTTCCTGAGCCTAGAAATGGGCTCTACCTGAAGAAGTACTATGCTTAGGCTTAGCACTTTTTCTTGTGTTTTTATGTACATTAAGTTGTCGGCTTTGTTTTTTATACCATCTGCTAGTTGTTGTAGATGTCTTCTAAGAGGTATATAGTGTTCGTCAATGGCGCCAGTCACCACACTTGTAATCTAGCCTCAGCAGTGTGGGTCATTTAATCTCCCTCAGGACAGCTAGTTACCGCAGGAGGTGCTTGCTTAGGTCCTGCCTCCAATAATGTTGCTGAGTATAGGGATGTAATTGAGCTTCTATGGGATGCTTTGTCACGTGGTATCACCCAGCTCGAGGTCCGTTTG
>LPNX010085202.1:6915-39908 GCA_001517045.1 Pseudotsuga menziesii | reverse complement strand
AGCAGCCTCCACAGCATCTATGTATACAAGAACTGCTCTGGCCACTCGCCTCAAAAGGCGTAACCAGACTAGTGGAACTCCAAACACAAACTCCTGCATGACGACCGGGATATGCTCTATCCGCAAAGTGGGAATTATTTGGGTCAGCCTAGCCAGATTTCCCTCTAGAACCCTAATAAGCCCCGGGTCTTCACCTACAACAGGATGAACAAACATGAGTGGATGCCCCTCAGGGCGGATCGATCCAATATCTGCATTTTGACATATTTATAGGATTAAAACTTGTACATACATATATATATCTATCATTTTAAAATTCATAAAAAAATTTAAAATGTTAAAAATTAAAAATAAAATTGTTACCTAGCTCTCCCCATGCTCCGCCCGGAGGGAAAACAAGGTTTGGATCACCTTGAAAATCCATGCCGATGTATGGAAACTGCTCTGGTGCTAGTAGCTGTCGTTCCCACCAGATATAGAAGTCATCATCGTACACACTATGCACTGTGTCTCCTCCTCCTTAATGGAGGAAGATGTCTCCCCATCTACTCAGCCTTGGCTGACGTGGAGATCAAACTGGTAGGGGTATGGCGGGGCTCAACCCCAGTACTCTCGAAGAAGAAGAAGGCAACCAATATGCTAGAATACCCAAAGTTATTTTTCCTTCCTCTCTTGCAATCAGAGAGTTGTCTTTTCATAATGGGGACAACTCCTAAACACCAATCATAGAGGGCACCATGGAAACAATCCACCGCCAACCTCATTTGGTTCTGTGTAGCTAAATGTAATGAAGAGGATCCTGTAATCCTCACGATGGTGCTCGTCAGTACCTGTAGTGTAAAATCATGGATATGTGCAATAGGGTCACAACTCCCTCTCTTTTGGGTACCTGGTGTGCAAAACACATCAATGTAGTTCTGGACACTTAAAGGATCACCGCCCCTACCGATGCCCTCTAAGTTTACTTGTGCTCCTCGTCGTGACAGACCGGTAATGAAATATATGTCCTCAGAAGTAATTTCCAAAGTCTCACCCTGTAGGTCAAACATCCCCAAATCATGATCCCAATAGTTTATCATGAACTCCAATAGATGGACATTGGACCACATGGGTGATGTACAAAAAGACTTTAATAACCCACTCGTTTGTAAAGCATTTATGGTAGGCACACTTTGGAGCGCTTCTTGGTCCATAGTTTCATGTTCCCGATCCCTCCATTCCAACACCATCTTCACACCTAGCAAAACAAGTAATATGATTCATCAATTTCATATAAAATTTCTAAAAAATTTGCCTATAATTAGCTTTTTATCCTTCACATAGTACACGCGACTATCTAGTTAGACATGTCGCGTACTGTACGCAATTGTCTCTATAGGAAACCCAGGTACAGAACACATGTACGCAATTCTTTGCACTGTGAACCCGTGTATGCACCGTGACATGCTTTAGGATGCTTTTAATAATGAAATTGGGACTCAAAACTAATAATTTCTAGGATCAAGTTAAAGAGCTTGGGGTGTAGGCTTACTTGCAGCTTGTAGAATTTGATTTCATCCACTAGATTGTCCACAATGATCGAATGAAGGTAGAGGTAAAAAATTGATTCCTATGGATAAAATTCAAACTGGTGAGTTTTGTTTTGATTTTGAACTATTTATAGAAATTTTATTTCTCAAAGTGGGTTTTTTCCTATAGTTTGAAATCTATTTTAACTAATACCATTTTTCTTTTTACCTTGAAACAGGTTTTTCATCATTATAAAGTGTTTTTTCTCCTATAGGGTGGTTTTGACATTTCCAATGCATTTTTGTATCTATACTCAATCCACATTTAACCTTAGCAATCAATATTTTTCCATGGATTATGGTATTATAAACCATTAGTTCCATGTTCTTACCATTGTTCTTCCATGGATAGGACCCTTTTTTCATGAGTATCCTCTTTTAAAACCTATATTGTTCTTTGATACTCATGCCGCAAGCTATTTTAGGTACAGGGGTATCCTTTTAGCTATTTTTCATGCCAAATAGAGTTTCTTTTTTGAACCTCTTTTTACAAGCTATCGCTTTATAGGGCTCCCTACCCTTATGGAGTTTCTTTAGGCCCAGGTCTGAATCCTTTAAAACAGACTTGACTGCCAAGTTAACTTGTCCATTCAAGCTTGTTAAGAATATGTGAATGGGCATCCGCATTGGTGGTAGCTTATCTCTTTCTCGGACTATGCAGAATAATACAAGAAAGGATCCCTCTCTTTTCTATTTTGAATTGAGAAGAGTATTCTCAGGCATAGGTTTATCACTTTTCCGGACCCGAGGGACTAAATTTACGGAAAAGGAACACCCGGTATGAGCTTAGTTTTCTCTTTTTCATGCTCTGGACCTAAACATGAAAAAGATTCTGAGTGTACTTTGTGTCTTTTTCATGCTCGTTAAACACTTAAGAACAAAGCAATGAGTTTATTGTTGTAAGCCCCATTTCTCGTAATCAAATGGATCTTTCTGAGTGATCTTGCTTTCCTTCACACTCGTAAAACTCAAGCTATTTATGTTGTTCTGAAAGGAGCATTGGGTAGGTGGTAATTTAACCTTTTTCGGACCTCCCTAACTAAGTACAAAAAAGGTTCACCTTTTCTTCTACGAAAGTTAAGAGAGTTCTTCTGTGGTATGTTTTATACTTTTTCGGCCTCAGGAGACTAAATTAGACAAAAAAGGACCCCCCCTGGAGTCTTCTTTGGATTTTTCAGACTCTCTAAATGTGAAAACACCAACTGAGCATGTACTAGTTTGGGCTCATTAAATCCATGAATCAGTGACACTATCAAGCATTATTTTCCCTTCTCTTCAAGCTTGTTAAAAAATGAAGAGGGATTCGAGTTGAATTTCCTGGACTCGTTAAAATTTAACAAGGAAGGTAAGGAAGAAGTTTTCTCTTGTTTTCAGTAGTGGCAGCATGTCCTCCTTGAACATAGCACTCTCTATTTTTTTCGATACCCATGTCTTAGTGTTCACTTTTCGTTTAGCTATTACTTTGAGTTTCTTAATCCTCCTCTTTTCCGTTATACCTGGGAAATCTGATCATGTCTTCTACATGACAGATAAGTCTAGTTGTTATATCTATGAGTTAAAAGCTGCCTTGGGTCATCTCTATGTCGTGCTCACTGTTCAAGGATTCAACCCAATGTTTGATCTTTATCATGATCACATCATTGTTATATCTATTATCTATTGTGTCTCCCTTCTTTTGCCCAGTTCCTAGTCACTCTTGTGATCCGTTGGAGGATCTATTGCCTTCCTTATCACAGCATGGTTCCGTTTCAGTACTTCCTGATGATGAAGACCTAGAGTTTTGACGATCGTACCTCAGGATTCACTTTCATCATTGGTGAATTCCTTTGCTTCAGTTGTTGATTATCATCTATTGATTGACAAACTGTTGAATCCTTTCCATGTTCGACTTCAGCCTACATTTATTCACATGGCTTGGATTGTACTGGTTCTTTGGGATTGTTTATGAAGACCTTAGTTCCTTAATATGGACTAAGTTGTGCAAGATTATGTTCCATTTATATACACAGCTTCCATATCTTTGAAGACTCGTCATTATTGTATATTGTGGCTTTGATCCGCCTTTGTAATATACGTGGTCTAATACTCGTATCTTATGATGCATTCAAATATTGTAAAGGAGCTAGTGTTATAGTATATTGAACATAGCATCCTCAGATATGACTTTGTATATGACATTATTATGTATTTGTTTCAGGTACTACCTCTGCTTCACTAGATTTCTGAGTTCTCCAAAGACAAAGATTATAATGTATTTTGGCCATTGCTTCCCTCTGACCTCACACATTAGGGGGCATCTATTATCTACCCAAATGGCACTTCTTCGTCCGAGTACCGACATTCCGTATGTTGGTACACAAAAGGACATTTATGGATTGAAGGTTGCCTAAAACACTATAGATGAGCATGTTATGAACTACATTCATTATCCATCCAGCCTACCATTTTTACCTTTGAATATGTCAATTATCATACGCGCTTTTGCCTAAATGCAACCTGCGTACATACACGACTTTTCCTACAACATGTCACGTACTGTATGCAACTCTTTGTAATTGCAACCCGCGTATAGATCGATACACAGTTTTCCCTTAGAGCAACTCGTGTGTCATACGCGGGTTGCCAGTATTAATACCTGTGTACACCTTCCTTTGACATTAAAAATAATAAATCGTGATTATTTGAGATTTGTTAAGCCCTTAACCTTAACCATCTTAACTGTCTCAACCTCCTCAACCCTCGAAACTGCCTTATTTCACTAAGTATAAATAAAGGCCTTGGGGAGGGTATTAATCAATAATACTTGGAGAGCAAAGTTATGCTGGTGGTGTCTATTCAGAAGTCTTTGGAGCAGTGGAACTCAGAATCCTTTGGTTGCAGAGGAGTCCTTGTCTCAGGCGTTGGGTTGTAATCTTGACTCACTCACTATTGTTAATAAAGAGAATCCTTCTTCCAAATGTGTTTTGAATGTCTTTCATGTATCATGGTTTGATGAATACTTATGATTAAGCACTCTATATATGATTTATCTAACCTATTCTATATACATGTATAAGCTTGCACTTGGAGGATTTTCTCTTTACAGGTGAAGGAGAAGCATCCCTGAAGGCTTTGGAGGAGAAGCAGAGCGGAAGAGGACAAAGCTAGGATCGATCGTCATTAATCGGGTGAGTCTATACTATTATTTTGTTTCCTTTATGTACTCTAAAGTTGATTGCCTGCAAGTTTTATGAGTATGTTGGTAACCCCAGACCTTCGGTTATAAGGTGTTTATTCCTGTACAACAAATGCCCACTTGAACTCATGTCTTATGTGCTTTGTCAATACAAAAATTGGTATCACATTTATTTTCCATACTTCACGTTTTGGATCATGTTCTTACCATAATACAATTTCCTTTGATATATTTGCCTCCAAATTCTAATTAGATCGTGAAGCTTATTTTTAAGATTAACTTTAAATGTGTTATTGAATAACAATTTTGAAGAAAAGATAATGGACATTGAGCTCGCCCAAGGAAAAGAGGTCATCCTTTCTTCAAGTTTAGATCTTTCATCTCTCTAACGTTATCTAACATGTCACGATTCAGAGTTATTTTATTGCATTGGTAATACTACGTGCTTCCCCATAATAAGTCATGATATGGTTATAATGATGTTATATAATGTTTTATTATTATTTCAGTAGGTCTCTCGGCCACTTAGCATGTAATTCATGGCATCCTCATTAATACAATAGATACTCCATGGGAAAAACCACACAAATAATATTTGAATGTAAGTTTCTCAACAGTTTACTAATCTTATACAAGTTTCAACAATCTCACTGTAAAGATAATGTATAAACAATACTATCTATTTAATTTGTTTGGGATGAAATAACTCTTTAATCTCAATGAAAATTTTCTTATGTGTTTCTAATATACTTAGATATGAATTTGCACAAAATGGATATTATCAACATCACAAAACATACAAATGAAATTACAATAATGAGAATTTTAATTATATTCATTCAATTATCAACATTAAAGCTTTTTTAATGTTGATAGTAAAATAACAATACATTGTATGTCAAATATTTTGACAATGCCTCTTATCTCTCTTTCCCTATACCTCGTTCGAAGCCAAATATCAAAGAAACATATCCTTTATAGCATTAAATTCTTGGAGCAATATTTTTTGTGCTTGGTGGGATCTTAATAAAGCTATGGAGAAGGTGACTATTTGAGTACCACCTATTTCACAGTTTGTTTGTAATCAATGTAAATATTTTTTACTTTAAACTATGTTTTAGATTATAAATGTTTTCAATTATGTATGAGTAGATGATCCACCCATCATCTTGTAACTAATTCTTTTTATCATTAAATTTGTGCATTGAAATTATGTTTCAGCATTCTATTTGGGCACAATATATTTTTTCAAATAAAGTTAGCCATCAATATATTTTATCAAAATAAGATATTCCGGGTAGTCTTAATGAGTAATTTTGTTTATATTTTTGTTTATATAGATCTTGGAAAGCTCCAAAATTAAGAATCATAGCCGAAATAATATATGCTTTATAGTGTTTTGATAGAAATATCATCTTTCAACAAAGGCCTCAAAATTACTAATATTTAATCTTTTGTAATGAGATTTATAATGAGCATGACCATTCTCATGGTTATGAAATATTTCAATATGCTCAACACATGGATCCAAGATACAGTTAGCATGCATCATATGGATACAGATAATGTTTTGTGATGTCTTATGTCAGTGTAGACAAGAATGTTTGATTATAAGTTTTATATTGTCATTTTCAACACTTGAAAAAAGCGGTATCTATGTTTATAAATTTTTATGTACATATAAACAACTCATAAGAAGGCTACATTTGAAATTATAAAGTAACTTTATAATTATTTCCTATTAAAATTACAAGTTATTCTATTTAGTTTATTAACTTTTAACATTCTAAATAATTGGAAAGACAATGTTTCATTTTTTTAAAATGTGTATTTAGTTTATTCTTATTAATTGAAATACCTTGATGTTTTTATCTTTTCATTCTAAAATAATATGATATAGGGTTGGATGAATATATACCCTCAACTATAAATAATCCTTCAAATTTCATCACTAAAATTAATACTTTCTAAGTTATATAGTCTTTTTCAAGATACTCTTTATATTTATATAAATTTATATATAATAGGAAAAACACAAGATAGCATCACGGTATGCACAAAAATAATTGCATACCCATCCTCAAAAAACCAAAAATAGAGGGAATATAGAAAGGCATTTACTTCATCCTCTATAAAGAAAATTAATTTGTAATGAAATATGAATAGGAATTTGAATCCAATCCCTTAGCATCCTTAGTTGAAAAATGCAAACAACGACCTAACCTCATTTTCAAAAACATATTTGCACCAAGTTTTTTAAAGAACAAACATCATTGAAATCCTCAAGCATTTACAGACACAACTAAGTGAGGAGATTACTGAGGATCTTTAATCACTTAATAAATATTCTCTCTAATGCAAAATCCCTTGAAAAATGGTTGCATGTTTAGACTGAACAATCTCCCAATAGAGAGAGAGAGAGAGAGAGACCTTACTATTGCACCTATATGAGCGAAGGTCCAAGTATAAGGAGTCCAATTGTGAAGCTTGATAAGACCAACCAACTAGGGTTTAGTATTATAATCACTACACTTATCCTCCCACACCTTGTGAAACATGGACAAGCAATATTTAGTAGTATCTACTTCCTCTTGCCTAGCTCAAACAAATAAAATGGAATTATCTGCAAAGTGATTATTCACCATTTTAAAATCACTTAGAAGTGAAATGCCCTAAATCTTCCCCTACAAATAGAAGGAATCCAACAAATAACCGAGGGGATCAACAATTAAAACATAGTTACAAGGTGCCATGGGGAATCTCTTACATAATTGACAAGTGGAGAAAAATACATGGAGAGAGTGTATTGTTCAAAAATTTTAGAACAAGAGAATAATGTGTTGACCACACCCACACACTTCAAAATAAATCCCAAACTAGACAATATATTTGTAGTAAAGGTCTAGTCAATTCAAACATATGATTTGTCCAATTCAATTTTAAGGAGGATACTTTGTTACCTAGATCCCCTAGCCCACTCCATGGAATCCCAACCAGAAATAATTATATCTATAATAACCCACCCATGGAAAAAACCTATATGGTCCTTATGGACAATGTTCCTAACAACATCCATCACCCACGATGCCACTGTTTTAGCCATAATTTTGTAGAAAACACTCAATAACTTTATTATTGGCCATCACCTAATGGTGTGCCTGGAAGCTCTCTTTGGAATGAGATTTATCAACCCCTATTTAATTGATTATGTTTAACATTCCTATGGAAAAGGACTTTGAATCCATGTGGCATAAATTATCTCTAGTATTACTTCACATAGTCTTATAGAAGTCGCATAGAAATTCATCAATACCTATAGATTTACCATGTTGCATACAACTAATCACCACAAACAATTTATCCTTCCTAAAACCCCTTTCTATATTATCATGGTCAATAGTAGAGTCCTTATGTGGAGCGACCATCTAACAGGCATCTAACAAGCATTCCTAGTAGAAATTGTGATCTTTGTCAATGTATAAAGAAAAGAATTATTTTGAAAATGATCACTAAACATATTACAATTCTAAGAGAATTCTTCCTCAAGTGAAACATGCTCTCAACAAATACCAAGTACTCTATCAAAAACCACTTTCTTCTTTATAAATTCGAATCAGAACTTGGATTCCTCATCTCCCTCTTGAATTTATTGTATATTTGCATGCACTATATCATCTCTTGCAAGATACTCCTTCTCCCTACACACCACAAACTCTAACCATGATGCATCCTCATAAATGGCAGTGTTATGAATTCTCTCTTTAGGGAGGATATGAACTTGTTCCAACTTTCTCCTAGGATTTGGAAACTCTCCTCTACACATGTAAGTAATCATGTGTCCCTAATGACAGCATGAATTTGACGGTCCTTTAAATATTATATGCCTCCCACCATAACATCTAACCTCTATCCCCAATGGGATGAGGAACAAGGTTTCAAACTTGATGGACCACATGAATGAAATTAGGGGAATCAAAATGAGACATATTAATTTCGATCAAAGTAGAAGGATTTGAGTCAATTATATGCCAACCAAAGTGAATGTTTGAATGGGCATATGATTTAAGCTAGTCGTATCCATCATCACATCAACCTGTTGAATCCTCTAATAAAAAAGAAATATCCTCTCTTTGTCCATATACCATATCATGTCTTACTTTCACCATATACTTCCTTGAAAATTTTTGGACCAAGTGAACTATCCTCCATAATCCAACCCATTTTCACCAATTATGATCCAATTAAGAGATGAAGGATAGACTTACACCTCGACCATGACTACTTATTTGCACCACATATAGTTGAACCTCACCCATAGCCTCCTTCACCATCCCATTCCACCATGTTAAATTTTCCATGAACTATCCATCCTGCAATTGTCGAAGAAGAATTCAACCACTCTTAAAGACGCATTCGAGCAAATTGATATCTGGTGAACCAAAACAAATTCTAAACAATCTCTCATCTATCAAAAGAGTAACCCAGATGCGCCTATTAGATGGGAAATAACTATATGATGTAACAAAATTCAATAGTAAAGGGGAAAAAGCAAGCAATACACCATCCTCCCACACATCCCCACCCCCTCTCCTATCCCCCATTCAGAGTATGAGGTCCAAAAGGGATTGTTCCATACAAATATCATGTGGATACAAAGCTCAAAACCAATAGAATTTACCTCATGGAGAAATATCACATCTAGCTTACTTGTTTACAAAACTCCCTGAAAAAATGCTTTCGGCCTAAGATTTCCATCCCTCTCATATTTCAAGAAAGAAGAGAAATTTATTCGTTCAAAGACTAAAAGATTTGCAAAAGAACTGAACTTATTACACAATGATACATTACTGAAGGATGAGGCACCCTTTCCTGGGGAAAGGGACACGACTTCATTGAATGAATTTTCCTGAGGAGTAGGACTCATTTCTCTACTAAGATTCTCCATGATGTTAGGTGTTAAAGATCACTTCCTCTTGTTAGTTTTGACCTTTGAACCTTCATCAACATCCATATCTTGGGCTTGGACATTTAACCCTACAATAGAAGTAGAGATATTAGTCTTACCTAGTGAGTTATCAAAATACTCAGAGTAAAAATTTTGTTGGCTATGAAAAATGTACTCCATTACGCTTGGAAGTTTATTGAGCTACCACCTCAGTAGCACTACCTTCCAATCTATTTGAAGGATTTGGTACAAGGTCACCACTCTAAGTATGTTTACAAACCTCCTTGATCACATGGTTTGTTCTAGTTTGACACATGATTGAGCTACCAACTGGGGTGGTTAATGTTGCAGAGATATTTGATGTGGGTAGTCTTAGATAAGAGGTCATGATATACATACAATAAAAGCATTGGGTGGACTTAGGTAATGCACTTTCTATTAACAAATCCCGTCCATAGTCATAATTGAAATGAAATGAGGCAATTTCATATTTAGATGAACTTTTACACACATCCTAAAGCTACATAGGAATGAATTGCGTAAATCATTATCATGCAATGATTTAACTAGTAAAGTTTACAAAGGTATACCTTCACTACCCCTTTGGATTTGAACCTGTAACTATTACAAAATTTTAAATTAAATTTAAATTAAGACTAGATTACTATTATTATAATATAAAATTGCTAATTAATATTTTAAATAATTATTAACAAATATATATAAAAATAATTTATATAGAATAAAAATAACTTTAATTTTTCACTTAAATTTAAATTTAAAATTAGATTGTTATTATTATAACATAAAATTGCTAATTATTATTTTAGAATTATGTTCTATTTTTATGAGAATTTCTCACCTATACCAAACAATAATGCAATGATGGGACCTCGGAGACTTGTGACCTCACGAAATCCAAAATCGAAGAAGACTGGATAAACAATGTGTACTCTACCCTTGACCCATTTGACGGTTATATTCCCCTTAAACGCCTAACAGTTCCTGAACTCCTCCTTCACGCAGGTTCTTATACTGTGCAGAGAAGGCTGAGAGCTGATGGCTACGGGGAACTATCTAATTTTTATATAGAATAAAAATACAGCTAAATTTAAAATTAGATTATTATTATTATAATATAAAATTCTTAATTATTATTTTAAAAATATGTTCTCGTCGCCAAGCATAATAATATAATAGTAGGGTTTGGTAATTTCTCACCTACCAAGGAAGACCGGATAAATCATGTGTATAGCCACATTTGACCCATCCTTTTTATGTGTATGAGGTTATATTTCCCTTGAAACGCCTAACACATACAGGTTCTTATACTTATACTGTGCAGGGAAGGCCGAGAGGCGATGGCTACTGAGAACTGGGCAATTACCCGAGTCCAAACCTTGTCAGAGAGTGGAATCCAAACGGTTCCACCAGAGTACGTGAGACAAGTGGAGAAGGCACAACAACAGGATTTCATCAAGCCAAACATCAAAATTCATCGCATGCATCCTCCACATCAACTTGATCATTACATAGATCGATCTTGCATTATAACTTATTATGTGTTGTTTTTTATTTTGTTCATGCTTTGCATTTCAGTGTAATATACAGTGAAGAGTAATTTAAGGGTGCTGTGCAGAGCGTGGGTTAAGAATATTGTAAAGAGTGATGTAATGTAAAGAGTGTGTGGGACAAAGGTTTTTCTGGTGGGATCTTTGAGAATATTTTGAAGAGTGCTGTGACCAAATTCAAGACTACATTTTCTGTACTGTGAAGTCATGTTTGACAATTCGCCATGTGGTGAGAAGCAAGTCTTTGTGATCTCTTTGCAAATGTGTGATGAGATGAACCTGTCGCGTTCAATATTGCACTACTTTTATAATTTAGACTATCTATCTAGAATATATGGTTTATAACATTGACTACATGCAGTAATACGGCGGCTGTGTTTTTGTGATTACGGTTTATAATTAATTTTTGGTTCATATTATTTATATACACAATATGGTTGATAATATGTTTCAGCTAACCAGAGCATGTCGAGGCATGGTTCTTGTGGGGTTATTTAGAAGACAATGTAGCATTAGCAGTGGAAAGTGTATTTCACTGTATTTTTTAAAACTTGCTTTCTAGAACTGGCAGAAAAAGGATATTAAGAAAATTAGATAGCGTTAACTGTTATTATATTATCAATAAATAATATTGTTTAGTATTCTTATATTTAATTATAAAACTGGTATAGTAAAATATAATTTAAAAATTTATTTAGATAGTATAGTTATATAATTATAAATATTATAAATTTATTTTAAATTTTAAATTTTGATTTATTATATATATATATGAATGGATATAAATTTGTTAATTACTTTTTATATGCAAGAAACATTATTTATGATTGAAATTTAGAATTAACATAGTTTGATTTTGTTTATTGTTTATTTAAGAATATGTAAATTATGAGTCATATTAAAAAATTATTTTACAAAATATTCACAAAATTATGTTTTATAAAGAATTTATAAAATTATATTATTGTGATTTATATTTATTTTTTTTAAATTTATTAAAATAAATTTATTTAGCCTGCTTATGTTTCGGAATAAATTGTATTATGCTTTATAAGAGAATTATATAAATTTATTTTATTTTACTGTATTAATCTCCATAGTTAAAAATGGCTCTCCATCTCCATATTTCAACTCTTCTAGAGACCTTCGTTAAGGCTGCGCGCTTTTCCCTCTTCTTTTCCTCCATATAATCGAAGGACTAAGAAGATTAATTCGGGAGAGCAGACGATAAAAAGATTACAGGTCTAAAGCTTTCTTCTATGCTTAGCATTAACCACTTGTTATTCGTGGACAACATTCTCATTTTTTGTTGTGGCTCGAAGGCAGAATGGCAACATTATAAGGATTTATTTGATCTTCTCTATGTGGCATCAGGTATGTCGATTAATTTTCAAAAGTCTCGCTTCTGGGGTGGACGAGCCTACTCAGGTCCAAATCCTAAACATTTTCCCCTGTAGTTGCTCTGAGATAAGTGAAGGATTTAGATATCTCGGTTTTTTCATAAAACCTAATCGTCAAGGATTGGAACTGGTTGTTAAATTGAAGTTTGATTATAGAACCAGGTGTTGGGCTTTCAGAAGGATTTCCTCTGGGGTCATTTAGTTTTGGGAAATGTTGTTTTTCAAATCATTCATGTTTATTGGTTTATGGGTAAATGACTCTAAGCTCAATCTCATTCTATTTATAAGGCATGTCCTAGATAATGCTCCTCCAATATTTTGAAACCATGTTTTTGTGTTTAGTGTACATATTTTTAGAGATTTTCTTTTTCTGTGTAATTATATTGCAGTGGACGGACCTTGACTAGCTTTTAGTTAGCCTGTATGGTCTAAAAAAATTTATGATACTCTAATCATATTTTAGTAAACCTCTTTGGTCTAAAAATGCTAGTGATACTCTAATCACACAACCATTAACTGTTATAGTGTAGAGTTTACAATGTAGCGTTTAGAAAACTGTAGTGATTCTAGCGGATCTAGTCAAGGCAGAATTAATTGAAAGGTTTAGAAAAAATAGAAAAAGACAAATGATTTCTTTACATTAGCTAACTATTTTTTGTTCTTCTAATGAACAGATTCTCTTCTTTTATAGTGAGTCTAAATAATGTTCTACTTGATGGAAAAATGAAAATTTCTATAGAATGGAAAACACACCATTACAGAGTTTGCCAATCCATTTGTTTACCTCTGATTCGCCATCATTGAAAAAAAATTGACTACCTTAAAAGAAAGGGTGTATCCTTGGCTCTAAAAATATTGGGTCATTGCGGCTAGCTATCTCATCTTCTGCAATCCAATCATAGAAAGTTAGCCTTTCCATGTTGCTTCATTTGACAAAATACATCTAGTTTCTCTTGTTTTCCATTGCCCTAACATAAATTTTTGGTCTATCAGGAACCCCCGAACAACTTGCAATATTTTGAGATATTTGAGCTCTTCCATGGAAAATAAAGGCTTCTCATCCACAAATTTTTACAATTATGTAAGCTTCATTTATTTCCCCTTGTCTCACCTTGAAAAGGGAGAAAGCTAACAATATCAAGACAGTAGTCATGTAGATGGAATGATCATGACTTCTTGTTTTAGGTATAGATTGAGGAAGGGATCATTTAGTTAAACAACAATTATCATTTAATGATGCAAAACAAATCTCAACTCACATAAAGGAGTAAGCTACCGACGCGACGATTTTGCCCAGCAACAACCGTCATGCCAGCACTTTGACCACCGTCGGCGACCCCTCCTCTCCGTTGCCGACAACCCCTTCCACCCGGTCGTCGTTCATTCCACCTTGTCGTTGTTAGGAGTGCTATTAACGTTGATCAACCACGCTTACTCCCGCTTCTACCTTCGACGTACTCCCATGCATTGATGGGTGCCACCAACCACAATTCAAACGACAATCCCGCGACTGCTCCATTGCTTTGTTTCATTCACCGGTCACGAAAGTCTGCAAACGATGATCCCGCAACTACTACATTGCTCTGTTTCATTCACCGGTCACCAAAGTCTGCAAACGACGATCCCACGACTGCTCCATTGCTCTGTTTCATTCACCGGTCACCAAAGTCTGCAAGAGCTGCTGTAAAGTCACAATATTGCCCTCTCTGTGTGCAGGAGTTGCTGTAAAGTCTGTAAAGTCACAATAGTGCCCTCTCCATGTGCAAGAACTGCTGTAAAGTCTGCAAAATCAGCCATAAAATTCGGGCCCAAATCGGAGTAAGCTACCAATTACTGAAATTAATTCAGATTATTGAATCAATTCACATTATTGAAATTACAGTTTGGATAGGGGAACCCGTTTGGATAAGCCTTTAGCTTCCAATGCCCTATAAAGTTGGGGGTTGGGTTGCCCCACTCTTACAGGAGGAAGCAACTATAATGATCCAATATTGGTGAATTATCCCTGTCAATTCATGAGATCCCAGAAATGCTGAAATCTTCACCTGCACTTGGGTTTTCAATATGGAGAACTGAAGACTAAACATTGTTGAGTGGTATATACTATAAACAAAGCAATATTGAATTCATGAGATCCCACAAATGCTAAAATCTTCACCTGCACTTGGGTTTTCAATATGGAGAACAAAAGACTATATACTGTTGACTGGTATAAACAAAGAAATGAGTTCATGAGATCCCAGAAATGCTAAAATCTTCCCTTGCACTTGGGCTTTCGATATGGAAGAACAGAAAACTATATACTGTTGAGTGGTATAAAATTTAAACAAAGCAATGAATTCATGAGATCCCCGAAATGCTAAAATATTCGCCTGCACTTGGGCTTTCAATATGGAGAACATAAAGACTATATACTATTGAGTGGTATAAACAAAGCAATGAATTCATGAGATTCCAGAAATGCTAAAAGCTTCACCTACACTTGGGCTTTCAATATAGATAACAGAATAATATATACCGTTGAGTGGTATAAAACTATAAACAAAGCAATGAATTCATGAGATCCTAGAAATGCTAAAATCTTCACCTCCACTTGGGCTTTGAATGTGGTGACCATGAGATCTATAAACTGTTGAGGGGTATACTTGGAGGGGAGTTGAGAATTTGATTTGAAATAGGAAATAAGGTCATTGCTTCCTATAATGATTAGCATCACAGATTTCGAGACAAGCATTGCAGCATTTTCATTGTCCAACTGAGCTGCGAGGTTCCCATAGATTGTTTCAAAGTCTTCGATTTGCTTGTTCAAGGAAATGCCACCATTCTGATCAAATTGAAATGCACAGTGAAAAATATAAATCCAAGCATTAAGCAACAGAAAAAAAGTAGATTGGGTATTTAGATCTATAAAACTTAATCCCTGTCATCTTGTTTTCCAAGTTCCCATAGTATCGCTACAATTGTAATATGTAATCCCCCCTGCAGTAAGCAATGGAGTGCTTACTGAAGCACCAAGACACACTTTGAGTACTCATCCATTCCTCCTTGGGATGGAAGTTCACCCAAGTTCTCAATAGTGGCAAGCTGCAAGCTCCAGCAGGGCACGAAAATCTTTTATTTAATATTGGCAGGAAGATAGCGTTTTATTTGTGAAGATTAAACTTATGGGTTTGAGCCAATGGCACTTGGAGGTCATGACTCGTGCACATATTAGGACCCAAGCTTGAGCCATGTTTTCCTCTAGGATTTCCATTTAAATTTGTTGTTCGAGATGTGGTCCATAGACCTGCGGAAGCTTACCACTACTAATTTAGGTTCAATTCACAGTGCATTATCTATGGCTCTACCTAAGAATCCCAAGAGCAACCTGTCCCAAGAGATTGACCCCATTCCAGCTAAAAATGGGGAGTTTCTATTAGGAAAAAATAGTGTTAAGTTCAAATAATGGAAAGTAGAATGTCTATCGAAGAATAAGTTCCATTATGGCCAAGGACAGACAAGTCATTATGTCTGTTTTGGGGATCCTTACACTGTTCTGTTGCTTGTAGTTAAAAATATTGTGACAGTCCTAGAATGTGATCTAGTACACTCTCACTTTATCATCTCATGGACTTTGGACAAATCAACCTCCACGATCATGGACCAATTAGGTGAAAAGACATAAATCAAGCTTTCTAATATTTAGATAGCTAGGTTGTTGAATCATATATGAATAATATAAAGGTGTTCAATCGATTATTAGAGGTTAAAAGCAATTGAAAACACACATGATTAGTACATTAAACCAAGTTGTTGTTAGGTGATCCCCTAATGTATAATATTATAACACCCTTCACCTAATACTTTCCCATGGTGAGCTTGCCCCAAGTCAAGAAGTGGATTTCATCTGCCTATCTATGGTGATATATAATAATATGACAGGTATTTCAATAGAATTTCTCCCTAAACAATTCCCATGCAACTACATATGCAAAAGGCCTTATATTTCTTTCCACTTTATCTGATCGTAGTGTGGCACTTTGCTTAAGATGGAAAATTATCAAACAAGCCTCATGATTAATAGTGATATTTGAACCCAAAACACTTATGGACATTAATTAACCAAGCTTCTATTAATTATATCTCAATACAGCCACTAAGCTCTGTGAACTTTCCCTTATACAAATCCTTGAGGAGAATGTTTGATTTGGATCTAGTAATATCATTTCCTTCATTCTTTATGACGCATGCACCCCTACTAGGGTTATGTTGTGTTGAAACACCACTTACCCCATGTGGGATTTGTTATGCTTCTTGCTTCTTAGGGCATATGTTAAGTTCACTGTAAAGAATGGTTCATGGAGCCTTCCATGTCGTATAAATTGAAAGCATGTATTTAAATATAACTAGTTTTTTGTTTTATTTTCAGTAATGTGTTTGCACATTGTTTGTAGGAATTTATTCAAAATGGGCAAGCAAGGCAAATGGCAGGCTATCATGCAACTTGAAATGCAAGACCCTAAACACATGCTCACCTTTTCTTCCAAAGATATTATTTGGTCTGAAATTGCTCGATCAAATGGATGTTTAGATCGTGTTGCAAAAATCCCGTCCCATAGAGTATCCAACTTCATTAGGGGGGAAGAAATGAACCCCGATGCTCCATGTAGTTTCATCCGACGGAAAAAGAAAGAATCAAGGCAAAATGACACTGCTTCATTGAGTTATGAAGTATAAGTATCTCAAGAATGTATTATTTATATGTAGTTAATGATATCCCATTTATATATTTGTTGTCTGAACTAACACTAGAATTCTTTTTTTATGTAGTTATGCATGTTGTTATGGTCCGGAGGACAAAAGAGAACAACCAGCTAAACGTAGGGCCTCGTTTGCCAAGAAGAGGGGTTGCCAATGCCATTTTATAGTTAAGGTTATGGTTCAAAATCCTGAGGCTGCGATATTGACATATAATCTATATGAGCATGAAGACAAACAAGGATGGCCTTGTCATGGTTTGCGTGATGCTTCAGGCAAGGCCAGGTCTCTGCATAAGCCTAAGCTCTCAAGGGACATAGTCTCGTATGTCGAAAGTTGTTTTTTTTTGGAGCTTCCAGTTGACTCAGTTTGCAAAATGCACATAAACAAACATGTTAACTTGGATGTGATAGCTCGGGATAGGGATTTATTCTTGAGAAGAAAGGATGTTGCAAACATCTACTGTCAGTTGAGCAAAGGAAACTATCAACTCCGCAAAAAGGATGAGAGGAGTGTTTCTATTTGGTACCAAAAACGTAAAGAGGATTTTTTCTTCTTCCAAAAGCCCAATGATGCAGGCGTGCCTTTCATAATTAGAATCCAAACGAAATGGATGTTGGAGACAATGGTCAAGCTATGTCATAACAGCTTAATAGCCATGGAATCAACATTTAGTACTAATAAATACGGGGTATGTGTGTTGTCTGTGTTTTTTTAATATGATTATCCAATATTAAGCCATTCAATTTATTTAATAAAAAAGGTTTTTCACTTCCTATCTTGTTTGAGTATGGTAGTACCAGCTTTACACACTAGTTGTATTTGATGCACAACAAAGTGGGGTTCCTGTTGCATGGGTTCTTTCATCGCGGAATACAACTGAAGATATTGCACTTTGGTTGGAGCAGCTTATGAAAAGGTGTTACCAGCTCTGTCCTGATTGGAAACCCAATTCCTTCATGGTTGATGATGCGTTGGCTGAGATAGCTGCATTGAGGTATATTCATTATCATTACTATTCATTTTAACTTATCTTTTTTATGAAAAAGTGTCACTTTAACCCATCGAACATTGCAGGAGGGTGACACAGTGCAAAGTTATATTGTGCATTTGGCATGTACGAAGGGCATGGCTAAAAAACATCAATAACTTGGCCACTAGTCCAGACATGGCAAGTGCAATGTTCAGTAAGTTAGGTTATTATGAAGTATTGTTCCAACGATGATGTGACTGCTGCAGTAAAAGGATTTGTCAATGAATTTGTTGATGAGAGGAAATTCTTGGACTATCTCAACAAGAATTGGGTTTCCGGTGATAAGTTTCGTAAGTGCAGACAACTCTTTCTTGTGTTTTTGCTTACGTGTTTCATGATTAGCATATATTTCCGCTGACTTGATTTTTTACTTTCAGGGATGTGGGTGAAAGGCTGTCGTGATTTTCCGCATGCAAATCAAGAGACCAACAATGCTGTAGAGTCCTACCATTGTTACTTGAAGACCAAATTTATCTCCAACCGACGGAAGAAATGTGCTCGTCGAATGGATTGGTTATTATATGTGCTCTTGACAAATGTCAAACCTGTGTATCGGTTCAAAAAAATTCTGAAAGAAGAAGGATACTTGAACAACTATAGGAAAGAGAAGCAGCTTGAATCTTCAATGGAAAGAGAAAAAAGAATCCCGGACAGTGATTGTTGCCCTCATGAGAGCATATCTCATGCCTATTGGGTGAGGATTCAAACGAATCCTCATAAGAAATACCTTGTCACCTAGTATCGTGCAAATTTTATAGCGTGTGATTTCCCATGGTCTATTCGCGGCGACATGTGCAAGCATGCTATAAAGGTAGATTGGTTATATTTCCCATTAGGAGATTCAATCCCAGTACTAGATCATGACACAACGCATGCTTCATTTGATACCCCTCACGAGATAGAGGCACCAAAATTACATGTAGATGGTGATATAACGTTTACAGCCACTGATACTGTTGATCTAGATGTTGAGGGACTTCAATTAGCTAGGGATGAATTGTTTGGCTACCTAGACCTGCTTAGAAACAGTCCTCATAGTACATTGAGAAAGACCGAACAATTGGTTGGTCTAGTTAAAAAATTGTTGGATGAGGCCAACACTCTTCATATTATGGACATTGACTTCACCACTGGCTTGGGTGCTTTTTAGTCATCTTTGAAGAGGAAGAAAAGCTTCCTTAGCCCAAAAAAGAAAGGCAAAAGAATCAAGAAAAGTAGCGGCTTGGAAATTGATTTGAATATCCACGCATCTAAATATGATCCTTTCCAGTCTCAATATCTCAACAAGAGGGGTCGTCCTCGCTCCAACATTGCACCATCAATTGTCTCAAGTCAGTTGCATTTATTGAAAATATCTATGTGTTGTTGTTTTTGCTTTCTTCGTCATGTTGTTGATGTATCCATGCGTACACATGTGTGGACGTGCAGTGTAGATTCTTGCAGAGGGGCAACAGTCTGCCACAATTGCTCCAAGGCAAAGACATAGACCAAGGCAGCAGTAGCCGGGTCTAACTACAAGCCCAGGTACACTTCATGGAACTCCTTATGCAATGGATTTCAGGTGTTCGGGTGAATAGTGTTCTACGTGACAATACTTCCCTAATGATATTACATCACATGCACAGGTGCTTCTCGCAGGGATCTTCCATCTGTGTAGCGCGACTGGTTGATTAGGAGCACACCCATTGGCAGTTTCCAAGGTTTGGTACATGCCCTAAATTAGCAGTTGTTTTTTTGCTTGCTTCGCCATGTTGTTGATGTATCCATGCATACACGTGTGTTGATGTGCGGTACAGATGCTTGCAGAGGGGTAGCAGTCTGCCATGGTTGCTCCAAGGCAGAGACATAGACCAAGGCAACACTAGCTGTGTCTAACTGCAAGCCCAGGTACACTTCATGAGACTCCTTATGCAATGGATTTCAGGTGTTCAGGTGACTAGTGTTCTGCGTCACAATACTGCCCTAACGATATTACATCACATGCACAGGTGCTTCTCCCATGGATCTTTCATCTGAGTAGCATAACTGGTTGATTGGGAGCACACCCATTGGCAGTTTCCAAGGTTTGGTACATGCCCTAATTTAGCAGTTGTTGTTTTTTATTGCTTCGTCGTGTTGTTGATGTATCCATGCATACACGTGTGTTGACGTGCGGTACGAATGCTTGCAGAGGGGCAGCAGTTTGCCGCGGTTTCTCCGAGGCAGAGACATAGACCAAGGAAGCAACAATCGGGTCTAACTGTAAGCCCAAGTACGCTTCACGGGACTCCTTATGCAATGGATTTCAGGTGTTCAGGTGACTAGTGTTCTCCGTCACAATACTGCCCTAATGATATTATATCACATGCACAGGTGCTTCTCCCAAGGATCTTCCGTCCTGGCAACACGACTAGTTGATTGGGAGCACACCCATTGGCAATTGCCAAGGTTTGGCGCATGCCCTAATTTAGCAGTTGTTGTTTTTGCTTTCTTCTCCATGTTGTTGATGTATCCATGCATACACGTGTGTTGACGTGCGGTACGGATGCTTGTAAAGGGGCAGTATTCTGCCGAGGTTGCTCCAAGGCAGAGACATAAACCAAGGCAGTAGCAGCCGGGTCTAACTGCAAGCCCAGGTACGCTTCATGGGACTCCTTATGCAATGGATTTCAAGTGTTCAAGTGAATAGTGTTTTGCATCATAATACTTCCCTGACGATATTACATCACATGCATAGGTGCTTCTCCCAAGGATCTTCCGTCTGGGCAGCATGACTGGTTGATTGGGAGCACACACATTGGCAATTTCCAAGGTTTGGTGCATGCCTGAATTTAGCAGTTGTTGTTTTTGCTTGCTTCACCATGTTGTTGATGTATCCATGCATATACATGTGTTGACGTGCAGTACGAATGCTTGTAGAGGGGCAGTAGTCTACTGCGGTTGCTCCAAGGAAGAGACATAAACTAGGGAAGCACCAGCTGGGTCTAACTGTAAGCCCAGGTACACTTCATGAGACTCCTTAGGCAATGGATTCCAGGTGTTCAGGTGACTAGTGTTCTGCATCACAATACATCCCTAATGATATTACATCACATGCACAGGTGCTTCTCCCAGGGATATTCCATCTAGGCAGCACGACTGGTTGATTGGGAGCACACCCATTGGCAGTTTCCAAGGTTTGGCGCTTGCCCTAATTTAGCAGTTGTTGTTTTTTCTTGCTTCACCGTGTTGTTGATGTATCCATGCATACACCTTTGCAGAGGGGCAATAGTCATGGATGTTGTTAACATATTGATGTTGTCATGTCTATCTATATCCCAGGTGACTCTAGCACACGAGGAGAAGCATCATCTTCAGCTCCACAGAATCCCCTATGTGAAGGCTTTAAATCTATGAGACATAGAGCTTTCCACAGATAGTTCTATAATTTATGCTATAGCTGAAAGTGAATGGAGCATTATCAGATGTAAAAATCTAGCATTTTGCTTCAAGCACCCTTGGATTATAGCCTTGAGGTAGTGCAATGATCACGAAATGGTTACTTCAAAATCAACCAAAAAGGATTTCCCACACACTACAACATGATCTTGATGAATAACAGCAACACCTACAGCAACAAAATCAAGTGATGGAGGGTTAGCTCAAAGATAAAAATGCAGATTCTTGGAAAACTCTGTTTTATTGAGAAATTGTCATTTGCATTATAGTATCTGGACGAGTATTCTCTTTTCTGGACGTGGCATTTTTTCTATATATGTCTGCAATATACTCTTAAGCATAAGGGCCATAATCTTACATCTGAAGAAAGTTGATATTGTATTGTCTCTATAGTTATTCCTATTGACAATTTATAATTTTGTCCATCTAAAATTCCATAGTATATTGATCAAACATTTAATCCATGCCTGGGACTTTCTAAAATACTCCACATATAGCATGCTGGCAGAGTTTAATTATGCATATTTTTATAGACAACCTGCTCACTAATATTTACATCCTTGATTATATTTTAGATTTTTTTCACTGCTTATGTTTAAATTTTATCAAATACATACCTTTCAGGGTCTTAAGTTGCACTTTCTTGTTGCTGAACTTGTGTTAACTCCATTACATGGGAGATTAAAAGTTTCTATAGACATCAAGGTGACTTCATGGATGGCTAGTTTATACTTGCTACAACTAGCATTTGATGGTAGTTTATACTTGCTTCTAGATGGCTATGCTTATAGTCTTACTTTTTTCTAAACCTAATATCGCTCTGGAATTTAGGTTTGTTGAATTCAAATTATATTCATGTTGAATTCATACATAGTTAAGGAGTTGAAATCACTAGAAAGAGCATGGATTTAGCTAGCAAACCCATTGCAACTGATACATCAGCTCTACATGCCAATATCATGAAGGACAAGATTGATGTTGATATTGTTTCCAATACTAATGAGTTAGATCAATTTAACTGAAAATCAAAGAAAGTCAAACAAGAATAAGGACAACACTTGACAATTAACAGTAAATTTTCTAAACATGCATGACATATAAGGATTATTTGTCACTCAATGTGTTCATATGGTAGTCTTCTAATCTTCAAGCTTCCCCATCGTGCTTTCGAGAAGGTGTAAAATCTAGCTAATTACTTAACAAAAGTGAGGCTCATCACATACTACATATGCGCTCTGCTCTACACCTAATGTGATTTTAGCAAATCAAAAGTAGATATGGGCAGTTATTAGTATAATATCTATATTTTTTTTAGTGGTGTTCATTGATATGTAAGCATATTAATGTAGAAAATGCTTCAAAGAGAAAGGGAAAGAGAATAAAAGAAGTAGCAAAAAAAACTGGCAAGGCATGAAAAAAGAATAATAAGATGAGATAAGACAAGATAATTTTATTAATGTCCAAGTAATGACCACTAAAATATCAATGAAACTACCAAGTAAATCAATGAGCTTATAAAGCAAATCCAAATGCTAAATCCATTCTTATAAAACAACGATGGAAGAAAAATGTGTTAGTATTAGTATTGGTATCAATATTTATGTATTTTTATGTTTGTTACAAATATAAAGATGAATCCAAAACCAAAAACATGAAAGCATGAAGAAGTGGAATATGGCAATGATATGAATACCTGCAACTGTAGTAGAGAGTTGAAGGACAAAAACCATTGGTCCTCATGGGGGTGATCAATATCCCTTGAAACCCTCTCTCCTACCATCCAAGGTTGAACAGAAGAAATGCATGATAAATGTATGATTTGATGATCTGAAAGAGTTGGGAGATAAGATTTTCCCACTTGGAGGATCAACCCATGCAACCTTAATAAAATGTCAGATGATGTTATCTTTGATAATTTTATTCAATAATGGAAGGCATTATCAAAACTCCAAAAGTAGCAAGGATATTGACAAGACTATAAACGATCTTGAACAAAGGATGATGTTGACCAATTAAGTGAATAAAAATAAATAGATTACATGATTCTTCCAAGCCATTATAACTATTTAGAACCCCCACTATCATTCAATTGGAACACCACCCCCCTCTCTTCCTACTAGTTGAAGGGCCAATTGAATATGTTCTTTTCCAACACCTTCTCCCTCTCTTCCTATTAGTTCAAGGGACAATCTGACATGTTATTTTCTATCAAATCCAATTCTTTTGGGGTATTGAGCATTGTTCAAAACTATATTTCCACTATTCCTCCTTTGATGCAAGCATTGAAATGGAAACAAGAAAATGCAGACAACTCAAACTACTTGGATCATGCATGTGCATGGAACTCAACATACTTGAGCAATGTATATACTAATCCTCCAAGAGCATGGATGTATTTTCTATGTATCCTAAGCACGTGTAATGTGGATTTTGTTACAAGAGAGTTTTTTTGGTGTCCCTCCAATTTGTTGAATTATCTTTTCAAAATATTAATAGAATGTAGATTTTTATAGTTTATCACAATGAAAACTAATTTTTACAATTTAATTGTGTAAGATTTTTTTTGTGTCAAAGTATTCTAGTGGACACTTTATCTATCCTCAAAGATGGTTTGGAGTTTTGAACTCTTATACCTTGATGATGGGTAGAGTGTATAGTCAAACTTAGACAAAAAAAATTCTCGAACAGTTAATTCTAAAAGAAAAAAAAGTTATAAGTTAAAATCCTATTCAGTTTTCTAATTTTAACTGACTAGCTGTTTCTAATCTCTTCCATCCAGAAGAAAGATCCATATTATATTGCAGCCCCAACTGACATAAATCCATGTTAATTCTGATTCATGTGGCAAATGCTTGCAAAGGGGTATACTGAACTTTGAACTTAAGATTGACTACTTTCTTCTATGAAAATGTCTCTTATATTTCATTACTAAATAATAAAAAAATGTTTCATCCTGGACCCAAACTACAGTCACATATTTCCCTCCCTGCATAAGCAAGAAGAGCTAGCACATTCAATTTGGCTCCAATATTAAGAGAATGCAAAACTTTTCTAAAAATGCCAATCCTGGCTGAAATATGTAAGGCCAGCTCTGATTGTAAAGTTGTGGCTTCTCCCAAAAGGAGTGGATTAGTTGGCCCATAGTATGCTACATGCCATCTTCTTCTCCTTGAAAAGGATATGCATGTCAATTGGATGGAATCCCACATTGAGTGTTATATCTTGAAGTCTCAAAAACTTGCAACTTCTTTTATTGTTGGATATTGTCTGAGCTACTTCTAATTCTAATATATATTCCCTGTTCTTCTTGAAAGTTTGTTGAGTGTTCTGGGAAGTTCATTCAGGTTTCTATTTTAGGTTGAAGCATTTTAGTGTATTCGGACCATCATTTTAGGTTGAAGCATTTCACGTTGAATCCAAGCGTTGAAGACATAGTTTCCGACCATCATCCAACTTAATATATTGTACATTACTTGCCTCCATACATTCACAACTGCAGCATCGAGGAGTGTTATCATGTTCATGCAAAGGACATTACCTTTGTCCCCAAATTGGATGGGCTCTATACTCAACTAAGCTAGCTCTATTTGTTGGGATAAAATGGTTGCAGACATCACATTTTGGATGGTAGATTTCCTTGTAACAGGATTTGTGGTGTGGATCATTTCCTGACATGGAAAACTCATGTTTAGAAATAGGCTCGCCACAAGCATGACAACGAGAACACTAAGGATACCAAATAGCTCCCATACAGCTCAAAAAGCACCCATAGCCTGTGATTGGAGCCTTAGAAATTCAACCGGCGTAATACTCTAAAGCGCAGAAGATACAGGAACCGTCTGATCATAGGATCGATGATTTGTGATTTGTTTGCCCATTGGGATTTATCTCACATTGACCGGGAGGAATTATTTATTTGGGTTTATATATCCCATTATTTTATACTCTATTCGACGCGTAGAGCAAAGGTATGGTGGGGGCTCTGGGTGTTTGGACTCCACGAGAAGATCACTAGCTCAGAGCCCGGGACGACCTGGCAGGCCCCCTACCTTTTGCTATGCATGGAAAATATGTTCGACGACGTGGTGGTTGATAGGTCAGAGAAACGGTGGTTCATTGCTGTGCGAGGTGGCAAGCCATGTGGCAATAGTAAAGTGTATAAAAGCTGAGGTGGAAGATGTGTAATCCCTTTTGCATGACTATGGCATATTTTTATAACAATTTGTATTTTTACCTATAAACTAATATAAACAACTTATAACAATTTGTATTTTTACCTTTAAGCTAATATAAACAACTTATAATAAATTGCATATGCATTTGTATAAACAACTTTTAATAATACTTTTCAATTTTACATATACATTTGTATAAACAGCTTTTCAATTTTAATTATATAAAAAAATACTCAAATTTTCATTAATACAACCATTAATAATAATAATAATAATAACAAAAATAAAAATAAAAGATTCATAAATTTTATAATTATATAAAAAAACATGAAAATTTTACTAATTTATTTAGATAATCATGTCTAATTTCATATTAAATGATAAAAATTTCAAATGTCATATTATATATATATGTGTGCGTGTGTGTCATTGGCATGATGTAATGTAACCAGTTCATATAAAAGAATATACTTCTCAATTATGCAGGCATGGAGTTTTTATTATTGTATTCCTTCCTTTTCATATGATATCTTTGGTTACTTTTATATTAGCAACTCGTGCTTATGAAAATAGATTAAACAGAATGATGAAACGAAAACAAAGTTTGATGAATGAGGTCTTAAAGAGTGAAGGAGCTAATCAATGATGAAACCCTCATCAAGTGGCTCATTAATTTTAGGCCAAGGTTTACTAGATTTGTGTCACAGTTACAATATCTAGATTGACTGTTCAATGTGCCCATGGACCTATAAGTCTGCATCCAAGATCTTCTTGAAAGCATTAAAACAATTGCTCCTAATTACCATACTTTTCAAAAATTGAGATTCAATTATAACTATAACTTAAATTCAAGAGATTACTGGCAGATTTCTATGACTTGAAAACTTTGAAGGGTGTCAACTTTGATTTTTTATTCAGTGCAATGTTTCTAGGACAACTAAGCTTAGAGGGATTTATTTTTATGTAGTATAGTTTAGGTTTTGACCAATGAATCATACCATTCAAGCTTAGGCTGCTTAATTAATGAAGCATTGTGGAGCACTATAAGTAGTCAGATGTGTTCACAATAAAGATAAACTAGGCCCATTATGCCATTTTTTTCCATTTCATGATTGAAATAAACTCAACTATAGTAGGTTTAGCATTCTGAGTTCTTTGCACTTCATAATTCAAAGTGAAATTACTATAGTTAGAATTGGCTATGGTAACATATGGCAATTATTGGTTATGTTTATGGAGTTTCTTTGTTCCAATGCATCTTATTAGGTGTTAGTGAGAAAGCAATACACGCAAATATTGTAACAACATTCTTCAACTTGGCTCCTTTCATATTTTGTAAATTTTGATGGCTTTTCTGATATCCACGTTACAATATGTAAAGTATGTCATGTGGCAAATGCTTGCAAAGGGGTATACTGAACTTTGAACTTAAGATTGACTCCTTTCTTCTATGAAAATGTGTCTTATATTTCATTACTAAATAATAAAAAATGATTCATCCTGGAGCCAAAATACTATCACAGATTTCCCTCCCTGCATAAGCAAGGAGAGCTAGCACATTAGATTTGGCTCCAATCTTAAGAGAATGCAAACCTTTTCTGAAAATGCCAATCCTGGGTGAAATATGTAAGGCCAGCTCTGATTGTAAAGTTATGACTTCTCCCAAAAGGAGTGGATTAGTTGGCCCATAGTATGCTGCATTGCATCTTCTTCTCCTTGAAAAGGACATGCATGTCGATTAGATGGCATCCCATATTGAGTGTTATATCTTGAAGTCTCAAAAACTTGCATATGCGATATTGATACAATGCGATATTGATACAATGCTTTTTAATGAACGGGCATGATTTTTACATGTTCTCCAAAATGCATATGCGATTTAGTGCATATGGGATATATCGCATATGCGATTTAGTGCTCACTGAATATATGCAATCTACATTCATCTATGATTATGAAGATGATGATGAACAATGATGGTGATGATGAGGAGGATGATGACTATGATCATGATGATGATGAGGATGAGGGTGATGATGATGATGATGAGGATGATGAGGATGAGGATGAGGGTGATGATGATGATGAGGATGAGGATGAGGGTGATGATGATGATGATGAGGATGGTGATGATGATGGGGATGAGGGTGATGATTAAGAGGATTATGAACAATGATGGTGATGACGAGGAGGATGATGACTATGATGATGATGATGAGGATGAGGGCGATGATGATGATGATGATGATGATGATGATGATGACCATGATGATGATGATGATGAGGATGATGATGAGGAGGAGGAGGAGGAGGAGGATGGTGATGATGATGGGGATGAGGGTGACGATGAAGAGGATGATGAACAATGATGGTGATGATGAGGAGGAGGATGACTATGATGAGGAGGAGGAGGATGAGGGTGATGATGATGATGATTATGACCATGAGGATGATGATGAGGGTGATGATGATCATGAGGATGAGGATGAGGATGATGATTATGATGATGATGAGGATGAGGATTGTGATGATGATGAGGATGAGGGTGACGATGAAGATGATGAGGAGGAGGATGATGACTATGATGATGAGGAGGAGGATGAGGGTGACGATGAAGATGATGATGAACAATGATGGTGATGATGAGGAGGATGATGACTATGATGATGATGATGAGGATGAGGGTGATGATGATGAGCATGATGATGATGATGACCATGATGAAGATGATGAGGATGAGGGTGATCATGATGATGAGGATGAGGATGAGTATGAGGATGAGGGTGATGATGATGATGATGATGATGATGATGATGATGACCATGATGATGATGAGGAGGATGAGGGTGATGAGGAGGAGGAGGAGGATGAGAGTGACGATGATGAAGAATGAGGGTGATGATGACTATGATGATGAGGAGGAGGATGAGGGTGATGATGACCATGATGATGAGGATGAGGATGAGGGTGATGAGGAGGAGGATGAGAGTGATGATGATGAACAATGAGGGTGATGATGAGGAGGAGGATGACTATGATGATGATGATGAGGATGAGGGTGATGATGATGATGATGGTGATGATGATGACCATGATGAAGATGATGAGGATGAGGGTGGTGATGATGATGATGAGGATGAGGATGAGGATGATGAGGATGAGGATGAGGATGAGGATGAGGATGAGGATGACGATGAGGATGAGGATGAGGATGACGATGATGATGGTGATGATGATGATGATGATGATGGTGATGATGACCATGATGATGATGAGGAGGAGGAGGAGGAGGATGAGAGTGATGAGGAGGAGGAGGAGGAGGAGGATGGTGATGATGATGAGGATGAGGGTGATGATGAAGATGATGATGAACAATGATGGCGATGATGAGGAGGATGATGGCTATGATGATGATGATGAGGATGAGGGTGATGATGACGAGGATGAGGATGATGATGAGGGTGATGATGATGACAATGAGGATGATGAGGATGAGGATGAGGGTGATGATGATGATGATGATGATGATGATGATGATGAGGATGATGATGATAAGGATGAGGATGATAAGGATGAGGATGAGGGTGGGGGTGATCTGTCTTAGGGTGATTTTGCTAGGATGATGACTATGATGACGATGAGGAGGATGAGGGTGATGATGATGATGAGAATCAGGGTGATGATGATGAGGATGAGAGTGATGATGATGAACAATGAGGGTGATGAGGAGGAGGATGATGACTATGATGATGATGATGAGGATGAGGGTGATGATGATGATGATGATGATGATGATGATGACCATGATGAAGCTGATGAGGATGAGGGTGATGAGGAGGAGGATGAGGAGGAGGATGATGATGATGATGATGATGAGGATGAGGGTGACGATGAAGATGATGATGAACAATGATGGTGATGATGAGGAGGATGATGACTATGATGATGAGGAGGAGGATGAGGGTGATGATGAGGAGGAGGAGGAGGAGGATGAGCATGATGATGAGGATGAGGATGAGGATGAGCATGAGGGTGATGAGGAGGAGGAGGAGGAGGAGGGTGATGATGATGATGATGAGGATGAGGGTGATGATGATGATGGTGGTGGTGGTGGTGGTGATGATGATGAGGATGAGGGTGACGATGAAGATGATGATGAACAATGATGGTGATGATGAGGAGGATGATGACTATGATGATGAGGATGAGGATGAGGGTGATGAGGAGGAGGAGGAGGAGGAGGATGATGAGGGTGATGATGATGATGAGGATGATGAGGATGAGGACGAGGACGAGGACGAGGACGAGGACGAGGATGAGGATGATGATGATGATGATGATGATGATGATGAGGATGACCATGATGATGAGGATGAAGATGAGGGCGATGATGATGATGAGGAGGAGGATGAGGGTGATTATGGTGATGAGGATGAGGGTGACGATGAATATGATGATGAACAATGATGGTGATGATGAGGATGATGATGACTATGATGATGATGATGAGGATGAATATGATGATAATGATGAGGAGGATGATGAATATGATGATGATGATGATGATGATGAACAATTAATTTAAATCTTGTGTTTTCACAATCTAGAATATACCACAACCAAACTAATTAAAAATTAATTTAAAATTTACATATTCTCTTTCTAAATCTTTATATCAATATTACGTTTATTTAAGAATTGATTAACAGTGGCATTGTTACAAGTTATCATTATTAGGTTTCTTAGCCTAAAAACCACACCGCTAAAGTCAATAATTAATTTAAAACTTATATATTATATTTCTAAAATATTTATAAAGATTTTATTGTCACGACTGTAAGTTAGAAATTGCTTTCAGGGGATCACTAGCAACATCAGCTCACTTTAAGGAAAGCATCATCAGTTAAATAGTAGTCAAATTAAATGTTACTAAGTTAATTATCATTTACCAAAAGTCATTGATTGATAGTATGCATGTATACCAAGTTAAATTGTATCATTTACCAAAATTCATTGATTGATGTTTTATTTTTCTTTTTTTTCCTCTGAAAAAATCGTAATTTTATTTCAATAAAATACAAAAAATTGTAGAGCATGGATTCCAAAGGCTGCCCCTCATTCTCTCAATTCAAAACTTCAATTAATCATTGATTGATGTTTTATGTATTTATACCAAGTCAAATAGTAACTAAGTGAATAATTTTTGTAGTATAATAATAATTTAATTTTAAAGGCATAGCTAAAGCAAAGATCAAATTTGGTATATGATTCTTTTTTGAGAAAACAAACAAAAGTTCATCTTAACTTTGATCAAATTCTTTAGAGATGTAAACTATTTTTAGAGTTCAAATTCTCATTGGCATGCATGTAATGTACATAGTATAAATCCTAATTTCTTTAAAATGGTGATAAAGTAATTTTTTTCACAACCTTTTCTAGAGGTTTAAATCAATATTAAAAGGTAATAAAAAAAGTCATATTTCAAAACATATAAAATTTTCAAATAATTTGTTTTTATGAAAGATAATACATATGAAATATTTCAAAAGAAGAATCAAATTCTCAACAACACATCAATTTCCTCAACCCCTAATCTTGGTTGGTTAATGATTATTTACCCCTTTGTATTATTAGAGGGCATATGTGAGTAATGTCTTAAAGCATAATTATTCTCATTGGCATGCATGTAATGTACATTTATACATTATTAAATTCATCATATAGCTCATTGTTAGATAATCCCACCATCATATTAGTATATGCACTATAGTGACTGCCATTTAATGAAATCTCCTAAAAATACTTAAGCATCTAATCATTTTGAATGCTGTTATCTACACAAATGACACTTCTTCGTCCAAGTACCGACTTTCCCTATGTTGGTACACAAAAGGACATTTATGGATTGAAGGTTGCCTAAAACACTATATATGGGCATGTTATGAACTACATTCATTATCCATCCAGCCTGACATTTTTACCTTTGAATATGTCAATTGTCGTACATGCCTTTGCGTATATAGAATGATGACGGAACTAACCACTATGCTTGGATTCAAACAAGAACACTCATCTTCATACTATCTGCAAGAAAACGGTCAGGTTGAGGCTGTAAACAAGACTTTAAAAACTATCCTTAAACGTACAATTGATGCAGCTCATTCTAACTAGCACATCATGCTATATCCTGCTCTTTGGGCCTACCGAACTAACCTAAAAATTGCTACGGGTTTCTCCCCCTTCCAACTTGTTCATGGAGTGGAAGTAGTTACCCTGATTGAGTGTGAAATCCCATCTCTTAAAATCACTATTCATGTGTTACCTGATACGGTAGAGCTTGAAGAGCGTCTGGTACATTTAGAACACCTTGATGAACAACGTAGAGATGCACTGACTGCTAATCAAGCTCATAAGAATAGGGTCAAAACTTGATATGATAAATTGGTCAAACCTCGATTTTTCTCTGAGGGGGAACTTGTCTTGCTTTGGGACCAAGACAAAGAAACCCTGGTGGAAGGAAAATTCAAGGCCATGTGGTTAGGACCTTATGTCGTGTCGAAATTTTTGAAGAAGGGCACATATGAGTTAACTGATTTTGATGGGAACAAGTTTCCTAAGCCTAGAAATGGGCTCTACCTGAAGAAGTACTATGCTTAGGCTCTGCACTTTTTCTTGTATTTTTATTGTATGTATTTTTATGTACATTAAGTTGTTGGTTTTGTTTTTTATACCATCTGCTGGTTGTTGTAGATGTCTTCTGAGAGGTATATAGGGTTCGTCAATGGCACCAGTCACCACACTTATAATCTAGCCTCAGCAGCGTGGGTCATTTACTCTCCCTCAGGACAGCTAGTTACCGCAAGAGGCGCTTGCTTAGGTCCTGCCTCCAATAATGTTGTTGAGTATAGGGCTGTAATTGAGCTTCTATGGGATGCTTTGTCACGTGGTATCACCCAGCTCGAGGTCCATCTG